>JAHYSP010008541.1:1772-13220 GCA_019455505.1 Pleochaeta shiraiana | reverse complement strand
CCCATATTTATTTAGATTAGAGCGAGGAGTAATGGAGACGAATACTTTGGACTTATGAAACTTGGGTATCGGGTGACTCTCACGTGAAACATCGTGCCACGAGAAAATTACGCATGCATTCTATCATAAACTTCCTTGTACTAATAGCAGAGCTTAGGCTGATAACGATTTTGACGAGATCTGTATTTTGGCTCGTCATGCGCATGGAAACAGATGGATGTTCTGGGGGTCCTATGGGCCACAAAAAAGTCCATTTTTGGTCTGGAATAAAGACTGGGGGCTCAATGAGAGCCTTATCCTTCTATGAAAGCGTTGTGCCTCTTTGGGATCAATTTCACCTGGAAAACCCAGATATTCTATACATGCAGGATAATGCACCTTGTCACTCTGCAAAGTCAATAATTGAGGTGCTACGTGAGGTGGGAATAACGCCAATTAGATGGCCACCTTACTCTCCAGACCTGTTCCGATCGAGTCGTTGTGTAACATATTAAAAAATATGTTCAGGAAAATAATTGTGAGATAAATGGGATCAGGCAAGTGCGCTCTGACACGTTAAGGGTGTTACTAGAGGCAGCATGGCACTCTATCTCTTCTGAACAGCTATTGAAACTAGTCGGTAGCATGCACAAAAGATGTGAGGCAGTGATAACGGCAATAGGATACACAAAATATTAGGATGAAGCAGACTAACATATAAATTTGTAGTATGCTTTCATTTTATTTATTCATGATCCATACTTAGGCACTCAATGTAAACACTTATGTTATAGAACAATTATATATATGAGGTTTGTTTTTAAGTAATTGCAATTAATTTTTTAGTTTTTGAGGGAAGATCTTTTTTACCTTAGTTTTAAAATTGAAAATCACCCCCTGTTATTTCGACTTTCACAGAAGATCATTGGTTAATACCCTTGGTGACAGAACTAGTGCATGCGCTATACATGATTTTACAGAAAGACTCAACTAACCAGGTCCCTGTTTGCAAGGATTGTATTCCGGTCACCTTAGGCCAGTTACCTTTCATACCTATGATGTACTTTACATCTTATAAAATATATGTCTACCTCAAACTCTGATAACTTCTTCACACCTCCCTTGCATTCCCATGAGAATATTCGGGAGACGCTCGGGTTGGGCACACACATTCTATGGTTCCTCAATAAGTTGACGTACCACGTTCACATTTCGCTACCTTCATTTCTCTGAATCCCCATAAGTGGAATATATTTAATCTTTCATTGTCACAGATTTAATAGGACTCAAGTCGGGCGAATAAGGTGGCTAAGCGATCGGTTCGGTCCGATACTGCCTGAGAAAGTCTTTCGCAACTACTGCGGTATGCACAGGAGCATTTTCATACATGAAGTAAAGACTAACTGGATCTTCTAGGTTTGATCTTATAAAATTAACGAGTTGGGGAAGAATACGTTGAAAGTATCCTTCTCCCGTCATCTTCCCCCACCTTTTTCCCCTGAAATCACAGGGGCCTGCATGGGCTCCGGGAAAAGAGCCCCAAAACATCCAGGAATTGCCTTTCCTGATGTAGTCGTCTGTACAAGTACTTTCGTACTATTCGTTAACCTTTCTCAGCTATTAGCAATTGATAATCTCTTTGGCCATTGATTACGATGAGACTGACCTTTCTTATAACATAATAGAACATGACCTGAATATGGTTAAAATAGGTCTCATCGGTCCAGTAAATCAAATGCCATTCTTCAATTGTCAATTGAACGTGTTGTTCGGCCTATAACAATCGCATCGCTTTGACAAAATCCGAAAGCGGGAGCTTGCATTGAACAAGCCGGCGTTAGTATCCTCTCCGCTGGAGTGTATTTCCAATTTCAGTAATTCCAGCCCTTCATAAAGAAAATTTTATCGACAAATCAAGGCGTGACATTTAGTGAGTTTCCCGAGATGAGCGCACAAATGTCACCATCTCATCTATTTATGGACTAAGTACCGAAGGCCGCCCAGAAGGTTTTTTTTAGGTGAGGCACGACCTGAGGAAATTGACCTCTTGACTTGACTCTTGCTGACCTTTAGTTTCGCGGCAATATCTCTTGATATGTGTGCCGCATAGTGAAGCGTTAACATTTATATGCAATTAATTTAGACTGAAAATTGACTTCCTAGCATACTAAACTCACTTATAAACTCTGATCTCGGGTTAAGTTGGGCTTATGAAGATTTGATATTAATGCCTGCGAGTCTAGGGATGAATTCATACTGTGGGAAGGTTATTTAATTAACCCAGAAATTGATTAAAAATTAGACCAACCTGAAAGGCCAGAGAGAAGATATTTAATTTTTCAAATGTAAATAGAATAAGTTAAGTAGCATATAATTTCTTACGTTGTGAAATTTGGATAGGTTTGAAACGTGTAGCAACACTTTATGGTGTGAAGATATGAAAATGTTGCGTAGTGGTTGAGGAGGGAGGTGAAACCAGCTGTTTAGTGAAAAATGTGAGCTCGCTTAACTTGGATTTTAGCCTTGTATCTTACAGAGTATCAGGCCATAAAATTCGACCCTGCTATATAGGTCTTTCGAGGTATATCTCAGCTACTTTAGGGGCCAATCCCACAGTGTTTTACATAATATTCTCGGTTAATTTGCTTCGTCAGCTGCATAATTCCAAAACTTCTACCTCATTACAACTTTCTCCTCACTTCCCATTATCTTCATCATCATCATCATCATCATTATGATCATCATTATGATCATTATCAACTCCATGAGCGTCTTCTAGCTAAAATTTCTTGAAATGTCGCAAGTAAATTCGTCCACAAGAAACACCTGCTTACGGGCACCTAATTTATCGCGGGATAAAAAAATCGTTGTAAGTCTGGGAATTAGCATGTTGGTATAAACTAATTGAGAATGTGTAGAGCGATATGAAAAGGTACATCTACTCTCGATATGGGGACATCCATAGGGGAGTGCAGCGACGCAGAGAGGATATCCGTAGACTTGTGGAGAAGCTTGGTATGAGTGCACACAACCATCAAAGCTTCTGAATATTCTCCGCGGTATGCACAGGAGGTGTGAAGAGGTCATCGCAGCTGGAGGAAGATCTACCAGACATTAGTTGTTAGAAACAGAAGCCCTCAATTAAAGTTTTTAGACCCATATTAAGACGGACCAAACATTTTTAATTCGAAATTTTCACCGCAGATTAGAGGTTCGCTAAAAGTTAGTGAAGAGCATCGCTCCCTTATTCTGTTACGTCGTTCCAGATTAGGCTGAGCCAAGCAAAGATTGACCCACGGACTACTACATTTAGATAGGATCAACCTATAAAATGACTAGGGACGAATCTTTTTGCATTACCCTCTGTACATAAAGTACATGTACCTGGGATATAACCCAGCATTTGTCCACTGATCAAGAGACGATTAATACCCATCAGTAGTTGTAATTGCGAAGTTTATCCTTGGGGTATACTCCTATACAAGGATCTGACTTGTGAAAGTCAATTTTCGAATACTGGGCTAAAAGTCTTTGTAAAACCCTGGTAATCTCTATTTGACTTTCACAACTCAGATCCTTGTATGAGAGTAGCACCAAACCTCCTCCGCTTCGCTTCATCACTTCCATCATGTGAATTAAGATTTCTAGACCTATATTTATTCTATTGTAAAGGGAGGCTGGAACAAAACCTCAGTAAAGCTGACTAGCTAATTTAAAGTGATTAATTCTGTAATAATTTTCATTAGCATAGTTGAAATGGTTAAGCCTAAAGCCCAAGCAGATATTTCAGAGCTTCCCCCACTTCGCAATCAAATTTTTCAATTAAATCATACCTCCTGACTCTAGCCCCTGGCATTCAGAACGTGTCTGAGCAGAAAGAGTGTACATATACATTCTCTGCATTTAAGCAGGGATATTATTAGTAAAGCTCCACAAACGTTCAAAGCTTAACTCTAGAAGGTTACTTTTCCACTCAATGAATCCAATCTAGTAGTCTCATACAAGGATCTGAATTGTGAAAGTCAAATAGAGATTACCAGGGTCTTGCAAAGCCTTTTAGCCTAATATTCGAAAATTGAAATTCACAATTCAGATCTTTGTATGGGAGTACATGAAATGCAATGAGTAGTTTTTGAAAATTTGAAGAGTAGAATCTGAATTAGAAATAAAATTCAGTGATATAGTTAGAAAGTCTTTATCATTGAATATAAATGCTCTTTGAGTGATTTATTATTAGAGAAAAAAATAACTGATTACTGATTTTACAATTCTGTCAAGTAAGCGAAATCGAGAAGTTTGTGGCGCTAAATCAGGCTATGCACTCACACGTAATAAGGGCTACTGTAGCGCATGAAATGCGTTGTAAAGTGGAGAGAGTGGGAATATACAATCTCACAGGGGTTAGTTAGGCGCTCTGATATGTGTAAACTACACCTATAGAGCGCCTAACTTACCCTTGGGGAACTGTATAATATACTCTCATACTGGGATATTGAAAATAAAAGTCTGTTCGAACCCACTGGAATTTTTTTATTTTCAAAATTCCGGTGAGGGAATATGTGCTCAGACACCGTACTGTAGACTTTATTACGAGACTCAGGGATTATATGTACAGCCCTGTCATGAGGGGGGTAAAAGTGCCGATCGGGGAACTGATACAGATAACCAACTAAAATCTCGCGCGTGCCACGGGGCATTAATCAATTTTTCGAACTTCCCGATCGGGTATTCCTACCCATGATGGGTCTAAGAAATTTCATCACAATCGCTTAGAAAATAATCGCTAGTAAAGGGTTAAGATCTAATTATCATTGGTAAATATTTCCATCTGGGTGATAATAATTTGTATATTCTGAGGGATCTTCTCCATTACCAACGATTTGAACTGTAGACTATCCGTAAATGATTTTTTTCTCAGTCGCAAGTCCAAAACTCATTCGTGAAAGGAAACATTATTCCAGACAATAAAAGTGGATGAATTAAAGTATTTTCCGAGGTAGCGAACGGGACGACAAGTTTAAATCTTGCCTACCCTTTCCTCGTTGCATGATCAATTTTCTGTTTTTCGAGGATGGGAAGCATGAATTTAAATAAACTTCAATTACTGAAGTCGCATCACCTACTAAAAGACACACTATTGACTGATGAGCACAGAAAAATCCGAAAGCAGTGAGCAAATCGATGATCATCGCTTTCGGAAGCAGAGAGAGTGGAGTCTGATCTTTGTCCTTTGAAACATTATTGATGGTTAACACATCAGTACATATATTACAATTTGTTTTTGTTCTAATTTCACTATATTTCATATTTACCACCACATCTGTAGTAGAGTGAGGAGACCGCCAATATACTGTCTCCCTCCGTTGATTTTGTAAAAATACAGACTAATGAAAAGTAAATATCTTTTACAACATCAACGGAGGGAGATACTATTTATAATTGTCAGTTTCTCCTACCAGAGTCCTAACTAGAAGTGATTTCTTGCTTTGTAATATTTTTGTGTGATAGATTAAGGACCCGTATCGTAATTCATAATGAATGATGATGATCTTAAAGAGCAATTCTAAGAATGTTATATCTCTCATAGTTAAAGAGATATATCATCAAAGCCTCATTCATGCTGCAAGAATATGGCTTGCCTGAAAGAACAACACCGTAGTAAGTTTCACTTGTAAGTAGGTGGCCCGATGAAGTTTATGTTGAATTTATTTAAAAATTAAATATGGTTTTGAAGAAAAGGATTTTAAATGTTCTTCGATGTTGGGGGCTAGTTGGAATATTTTTGAAGAATAGAGATTGATCATTGCCGTACAATGTTTCCGCACAGATGAAAGTGGCTTGCTAGACATTTTGTTAGGAATTTGTCTAATTCATGAAAATCACCGAATCACAACACGAATAACTTGTTGTTGCGGTAGTCCATTCAGCAAAGTAAATATACAAAAATATTTTATTCGGCAAATAGGCAAATGGGCAAATTAATTAACCAACAGTCTGGACTTTTAGCCATTAACCATTTTTGGTGTATCGCAAGTCTAGAACAAATCTTCATTCCCATTATTGTTTTGATCTTTTCTGAGACTCCTTTTCATCAAGCACTGCGGTCACTCCAAAGAAGTGTGATAGACTACTTATATTCCTTACAAAATTAATGTTTTGGCCTGCGTACAGATGGGCTACGGGTAACTTTTTAATAATGCATTGGCGCAATAGATACATGTAAAATTACACTATTCTAAAATTACCCTGTACGTTAGGTAAATCGTTAAATTTTTTACATGTACACTGCTTAACCCCCTGTTAGCCCCCCTGTGATACAATGAGTCAGTCACTAGTGAATGCATGTCGTTCAATAAGACAATGTGGGTAGATGAAAGGGTGTTTAAGGTTTTTTATTAATATTTTGTTTTTTTTTTGGGATTTTTTTCAATTTTTGCATGAGTAGGGCTCGATCTCACTAAATGCGTCATATCATCGATGAGTTCTGACAAGCAAATTGAACTTATCTGGTAACTGCTTGCCCCTTTCACCTATCGCCTCCGCCAGGTGGATGGATGGCAAATAAGAGTGCCAAAACCAGCCAATGATTGGAGCTAACTAATCGTCAATCCCACCCTCTATTATGCTAGTTATTTTTTTTTTCTTAAAAGAAAAAAATTATTAATATTAAAAATAATCTAACAAGTGACGATACTAGTTTGAAATCATGCAGTTATCATACGCTCATATTATACTGCATCCCTAGGCGGATGTAAGAAGTACAATAAGATTCAAAGTGACAATTTAACATTGCATAAGGCATAAAAAGGAATTTGTTTACCCCCTGAAAGGCTTGGGGACTATCAGCGCTGTAAACAAGTAAGAATTGCCAATATGCAATATGATAAAGTTCTCTTGGACATTTAGGGGTGTGTACGCCAGCTTACTGATTCGGTCACCAGGTTTTGAAACCTAACCGGATTATCACGGGGATATCGGGGAGAAGATACTATTAATATACTGAATAAGCAGTGATTACTGACTATTTGATCAAGCGACATGAAGAATTTAAGCCCAACGATAAATTTGTTTAAGTTGGAAGGAGAATATTCTGATACGACTAGTATGAATCTATAGCATGTGCCAAAATCGCCATCAGAACAGCTGCGAAATTTCACAACAAGCTTCATCGAATTCCAGAAGATGACAAAATTATATACAAACTATATCCCTACTTGCCGCCGATCGACCCAAGCTTTGATACTTTTACAAGGGTTGGGATTGTGGTTATGCATTATAGTTTACAAATCAAAGATCAGCAAGACTAGTAGATTTTCACTTGATCTTATTACTCATGACTTGATCGGTCCACCTTTTTATCACCTCCAGGTTATTAAGTTAGAGCGTGTGCCATATTGAACCTATAACGGTGCCGTTTATTAGTGTTTAACTCTTATCTTGGACATATGAAAAAGGTGAAATAATTATTTTTCACTCATTAGCCAAGGCTTCCAATGCGTAGTACAATGAGACAACTTCTCGGCGGCAAGAAAAGCCAAAAACATAACGGCGACGAGAATAATCGAGCTATAACCTCTGATAACTCGGGCCAAATCAATCATGTCGACGGCTCGGGACCTAATGGCAATCAGAATGGAGTAGGAATCGGCGCCACAGGTTTTGGAGATGCGATGAATAACACGGGAGGTGGAATGATGGGTAATGGTTACGCAAATTCTCTTCCAGGAAACACTTTCAGAAACAATATAGGTTCCGGTCTTCCAAATGGTATCGCAAATGGTATAGATAGTGGAATGAACCATGGAATGAACCATGGAATGAACCACGGAATGTATATGGGCAATGGACACGTAAATGGCATGATGAATAACGTAGGAATGGGAGATGGCAATCCAATGATGAATAACTTAAGTATGAGAAGTCATAATCTTGGGACAGCTCTAGGGGGAAGCAACTTTTATCCCTTTAATAGTCCACGTGAAGACACGGAGGTTTTCAATTCTTCGAACCAAGACTGGGTGAGTATTCTCTATCCATCATATAGACTGCTGCTAAAAATGAAAAATTGAAGACTTCATCAAATACTTCGCCACGCTTAAATAACGCTCACCTTATGCCGACAAATTCGATCAATGCTCGGTTTGACAGCGGCTCAACTACTCCTAAAAACTCACGCACTATTCCATCTCGTGCAAGTGCCATGTCAGGCAATAGTCTGCCCTCTCAATCAAGCAGTACTTGAATTCTAATATACCCCAGTTTCATCCCTATACACCAATTCTAACTTAGTTCTAGTTACTAAAGCCGAAAATCGAAAAATTGCCGAGAGATCTCGCTTTGTTGCTCAAACATCTTCAAGTCCACCTCGAGTTATAACCGGCGCTGTTGGTGAATCTGCAATGCCAGATTGCCTTAAGTGTGAAGATGAGCCTATTCGCACTCCTGGAGCTATTCAAAGTCTAGGTGCCCTCATTGGTCAGTAGACTTTGACGAGAGAACCCTCAACCCCAACTCTGAAGGCCTTCAGCTTACATTTCATTCAAATTTCCTCAACTAATTTTTCATAGGACTAAAATATAATCAAGCTGGTGATCTGGAAGTCAGGATAGCAAGTGAAAACTCTAGAAAAATCTTAGGTTATGGACCTGAGCAACTTTTTGCTCTAGGGTCCTTTCTTGATGTCCTGGAAGAAGCCGATCGCAAGGAAATGACAATTCAAATCGAACATTGCCTAAAAAGCCCGAAGACTACTGGTATAGAACAAATACAAATCAATTTCTTTCAGTTAACACTGACTTTCCCCTATGAACCTGACTGTCGTCTGGTAAGTTAATTTTTTATAAAAGTATTGTCTTAATCTGACTTAACTAATTATCCTAAAGTGGTGTACGTTACATCAGCCATCTAATACGGAAGGCATAGTTATTTGTGAGTTCGAAGAGTACTCTGAGAATTACTACCTTAAGGATGTCGACGCAACTCGGGCCCTCCCACAGACCCCTCACAGCACTGTAAGTGAAGAAGTCAATCCACAGGACTACAAAAAGTCCACTACTCGTGTTAATAAACCACTCGCACCTCTATCTATAGCTCGACAGAGAGATGATAAGACATTCTCATCTCTTGACATTTTTTGCTGTATGAATCGCATTCAAACGCAGATAGTGGAATGTAAAGATGTGTTGCAACTTCAAGATGTCGTAGTTGGTTTAGTATCGGAAATGACCGGATTTCACAGAGTAATGTCTTACCGATTCGACAGTCAAAATAACGGTTGTGTAGAAGCAGAGATTGTCAATCCTCAAGCATCAATCGATATATTCAGAGGTAACTTTCTGACGTTAAGCCTTTCCTTTGTATTCACTAAAACTCACAGGATTGCATTATCCGGCATCTGATATACCCTCTCAAGCTCGAGATTTATATAAAACTAATCGCATTCGAATCTTGTTTGATCGTGAAGCTGAGACATCCAGATTGGTATGTTTTGTTGAAAAAGTTAACTAGACACCCCAAATTTATGCTAAATATTCATCTTGTAATAGGTCAGCCGGGACGATGCGGATTTTAAGGAACCACTAGATCTGTCGCATTCTTACCTAAGAGCAATGTCCCCAATTCATAACAGGTATCTGGGAAACATGGGTGTTAGATCTAGTGTATCCATATCTCTCATAGTTGAAGACAGGCTATGGGGCCTAATCGCTTGTCATGGCTACGGGGAACACGGAATTAGGATATCTATTCCCATGAGAGAACTCTGTCGCAGTATTGTGAGTGCCAAATTTTTTTTCAGTCTACAGAAGATTTATGTTGGAAACTTAAATCTGCTACCAACCTAAAACTTCTCAGTTCTATTTTTATGACCTATCTCAAAAATTTCTACTTTCTGATTTGCTGACTATTGGGAATTTTAAGGGAGAATGTGCTTCATCAAATATACAACGACTACTTACTTTAGAAAGGATACGTGCTCGGAAGTTGCCTCCAAGTCTTCCATCAAACCCCACTCCTCCATCTGGTGATCTGCTTGCGCTTGTTGATGCTGACTTTGCCATTCTAAACATTGGCAATAAAGTCAGAGCTATTGGCAGGATGGAGCCATTCCAGGAAGCCACAGTCGTAATCAATCACTTGCAGTCCTGTCGCATTGATAGAATCTTCTCTTCTCAGAATATTAAAGCTGATTTTCCAGGACTCGGATATCCTCCTGGAATAAACACGCTAGCTGGACTACTCGTAATTCCATTAAATGTCGGAAAAGAAAACGACTTTCTAGTATTTTTCCGGAAGGGTCAGTTAAGAAATGTCAATTGGGCCGGGTAAGTTGAATTTTATAAGGCGTCGGCAGAACCAGCCGAAACTAATTTTAATTTGATCTTTCACCTTACATTATAATAAGTTTTTAAATAGCCGAATTCTATACTGACATTCAATAGAAACCCTCATGAAAAAGTTTTCCGGTCTTCTGCTGAATATCTTGAGCCAAGGACGAGCTTTCAGAGATATGTTGAGACGGTTTTCGATACTAGCAAAGAGTGGACTGAGGATCAACGTAGGTCACATTAACTCCATTTACTAATCCTAAGTTAATATTTTACATAGTTGATACTGCATCGATTTTAGCTCTACTCTATGGTAGATTTGCCGAGACATGGAGGATGAAGGCTGCATCTGGACCTATTAAAGAAAAGGAAAAAGATAAAGATATTGAAACTGACAAGGAATCTGGGTCTGCTCCTGTGGAGGATACATTTAATCTCAAAGCAGCAGGTCGGCCAACATATCTTTTATCTATGTAGAGCTCAAAATTAACTTAATATAGCGACACGTGTGCTAGAGGCATTAAAAAAGGAAGCACAGCGAAAGGCTCTTGACCTGACCGTATATATTAACGATGACTTGCCAACAACAGTTATAGGAGATATCGACTGCTTCAAGCAAGTGATGTTATACTTCATTCGTAACGGCTTCAGGTCCTCTCAAAGCTTGAAAGTCGACGTAAATCTGATTCGTATGCAAGAAGACACTTCTAATGTTGAACTCAAAGTTCAAGATGCTGGTCCGGGAATGTCAGAGGCAGAACTTGATGTAAACGAACTAATCCGTTGAATTTAATCTTAACTCACATTTTAATAGGAAACATTCCAGGAATTCGAAAGAGCTCAAAGCAACGAAAAATGGCCCTTTCCTAACCAAGGCTCTCGACCAAATCCTAACGACAACAACAGAGGAAGCGTAACTCTTTCAGTAGTAGCGACTTTTGTACGATCAATAAATGGTCAAATTCAAGTAACTAGTGAACTTGGCAAAGGAACTATCTTCACGGTAGAGTTACCCTACAAGTGTGCACAGGGACTGGATAGCTCGACATCGCGAAAGCCTCGTAACTATTACCTGACATCACCTGGGTTGCCCAAGGGTGCTTCTTCAGTACAAAATCACTCGCTTCCCAGCAAATCAAGTGCG
>JAHYSP010008527.1:0-26409 GCA_019455505.1 Pleochaeta shiraiana | reverse complement strand
CGGAAGAGAAGTACAGAAGGTAACTTCATTTCTCGTAGTGGTATTCGAAGATGCTGTTTTGAGTGTGAGTGTCTTATTAATCTAAATCACGTAGTCATGATCTCTTGTCCTTGATAGTCTTAGACTCCATAAGGACGATAAACCAAAAAACAAACAAACAATATTTACAATTAAGTTCCCCCTCCATATTTATTCCGTTAACAGATTACCGAATTCATCTTTTCATTACATAAATTATACATATTGTCTGTTTTGTTTACCTTATACAGTTCATCCCCTTTTTATACATATTAATAATAACCCTCTGGAACTCTATGTATACTGCACCGAAGAACCCCTTAAGACACATCTTCATCAAATTAACACCAGCAAGAACAGGAACAGGATATGATTTTGGGTCGTACAAAACATATATTTGGCAGCTTCGATTACCTCAAGATGACTAGGATAAGCGATGGGAACTGATTATTTTCATCTTTGCATCAGATAGAAGATATGTATATCTAGAGACTTGGCATTCCACTTGGTGGCAACCATTCCGAGTCTAATAGCCTCTGACAGGCAAGTGGACAGCCATAAGAAGATGATTATTCAAATATTTACACGAATTTTTTTCAAAAATTTCTGCTCTGCTCAAATATATGATTGGATTACAACTGGAATCGTCACAATTTTCATAACAGAATCTAAAAAATCGATCTTATGCTCAAATTCATCCTCAACATCATTATTATTCCGTGCTTTATTACGTGTAGCATTATGTTCACAATTCACTGACATGTCAAAAATCGGTTAAAAAGTTAAAAGCATTATTGTCAATATTTACAAACAGTCTGTGTTGATTTATGATGTTTATTGTTTCACGGCGTAAGATACACAAGATTGTGGAAAGGTGAATAACTTAAGAGCGATCTCTCCACTATCTGAGACATAGAAAAATCTCTTTCCTAATTTATTTCGATTTATTAATAGTGCCCAGACCAGGCTGCCGATATCAGATAAAAGAGAATTCCTTAACCCCATTGCTCGTAAATAGGTTAGACGCAGTGGCAAAGGGGTGAAAAAATTGCCATTTGTTTGTTACCCAAACATAAATTTTGAACAGTTTGTTCCTATAGTATTCTATTCTGACGATCATTACAAGTACAGATATCCATCCATCAATTGAGATTATTATCCACCTACTTGATGGCAAATTCAAACGTTATGGACACCCCAAAATTTTAATTGAAAATGCGCGTGCGAAATCTTGTCGATGTTAATGAGAGAGACAAACATCAAAAATATTCATAGCTACAGTTTGCCTTCGGGTGATGGATTCCAAACTTAGAGCACACGGGTCAACAACAGATTATAAATACTGCAGTTAATTTATTAACCAATTTTCTGTTACTCGCGTAAAATGTAGAGTGTGCAGGAGATAAACACAATCATATTTTGCCTTAACGTATGGCTAGCTGAATGAGTTATCAATCTCAATAGATTATTTAATTGAATAACAGTTCAAATTCGGGTTCTATCCAGTTTCAATAGTACTCTAAAAAGTATGCGAAGAAACTTGAACATATGGAGCTAAGAAGAAGTTAATGCAGCTGAGTATAAAAAATGCTATATTAATGGAGAGTCAAGAAAATCTTCAAGACTTCAACGGAAATGAAACTCGATCTGGTGCATCTGAGTTTGAAGCCTAAGCTAGAGTCTTATTCACCCACTCTTCTGATTGGGATCACTTTATTCGAGAAATGATCCTGCAGATCAGATTCTGATGAAAAGCATCTATAACAAGAAATCTCCGAAGACTTCTTCTTTATCACATGTCCAATATTCTAGTTTACAATTTTACGGCCCCCTCCTAGATTATTCTACGGCCCTTTCTATTCCGCTGAGTTTTTCTTATTGGGGATCTTTCAGTTACAGTTGTGAGTCATTAGAAAGTATCAAAAAAAAATCATTTTAATATCTACGAAAGCAGTAGGATGCATCTTACGCCCAAATGGGAAGAGTATATTATTTGAGGTATCATTCCTTCCATTTCAGTTAGATCAGTCATATTTTATTATTATTCAGTTACATAATCTCAACTACAGGTTACGATAGTGATGCAAACTTCTATCTTTTCTATCCTAATTAGACAATCGTTCCAACATAACAACTCTTAACTCGAGANTGATTCTAGTAAAAATCTCCGAGTATGAGGCGAAAGAACTCCCAAAAAGCTTCTTGGTTCTTAGATGTTTTCTGTGAGAGAGTCCTTCATTACTCACTAATATTTGTAGCCTTGAGTTGAATGGGCGCTCGACTAGTTACTCCTAATCATTCTTGAGGAATTTGAAGTAATACTCATCTTAATCACACATCAAAATGAACTTACACATATTGGTACATTTTAAATTTTGATCTATGATGATTAAAAATTCTAACGAATCCTTTCACGAGGTTAGAGCCGTTAATGTTCTACTTTGACAGTAAGTGATTCTACTCCTTTTACTTCTTTCCTAAATATATTTACCACTTTATACCATGAAATAATGGCAAGTATGCATTTAGACTATATGGGTTAGGAAATCTTAGACAACTTGATTATCTACTTAAACATAATTTCAGAAATATCTGGTTGCTGTGACCCAAAAAAGGTTTTTTTTTAAAAAAAAGATATACAGATAGAAACTTCCGGAATACAAGAGAGATTGAAATTCTTCAAAGGTTACATAATCAACTATAAATGGGTCATTCAAGCCTTCAAACGAAATCATGACTCTTGTCGCTTTCATCACGCCCTTTTACGATGACAAATTCACACCGTGCTGTATTATTTTCACATGGTAGCTCTTTGCTATCTTTATCAGTTTCATTAAAGTATCTCAGAGATGATTCCTGAGACAAGACCGTTTGGGATATGTTAGTGTTTAGAGAAAAATACTTCAAATTGGTTTAAAGAGGCGGATAGAAGCACAAAATATTAATAAGTAAATTTCCTAAATCACTAGTCAACATGGTAAAACAATAACTTTGAATAAGTTGGCTATCGATAAGTTCTTATTCCTGATTTTACAAGACGTCTATTCTGACCTTTTCAGCCACATATCTCTATTGATGATTCACACGCTCTACAGTCCCTTTTTCCGAGAGGTACACATTTAGTCTGAATTCGTATATTAACAAATATATTCAGCTTTTCAATCTAGCAGCACTTACCGGCCAGCATCGTATTTATCATTAGGCGGTATTCCGGTTCCATACTCAAATACTCGACTATTTTTTGGAAGATCGCTCATATCAAAGGTCTTTTATGTCAGCGAAAATTTGACTCACAAAAAAAGGGAGATTCTACTTTAATTTCTTCGCAATCACAAGGCTCGCCAAACTTTTTGCCAAATAGTTTACGGGTCCATTCATCGTTCTTTGCCATTAGGATAGCAACCTGTGTGATATCATTCGAGTCAATGCCTACTGCCATTTTGTTATTTCGACTTCAAATTTTTCACACTTCGTAAATCTGGATTTGATAATTATTGTAACATACTAGGAGATTATGATGGAGAAGCTCTGGCTAATTTGTATCATTTCGTCACTTCCCTGGTAGCTAATTGTTGATGATCACATGACGTGATGACCTAACTTTAATGGTTCTCACAATAATTTCCATGTCCATGCAAGGGAAAGGCGAGTGATTATCTGAGTGTTAATATTTTACATCTTTCGGGCTGATAGACCCTGCCCTGCTACTTTCCTATATTTAGATAGGACAATTGAGCGATTCCTGAACTTCTTAACATTCGATAGCTTGTGTCCGACGGCTTGGGAGTACATCACTGGCTGAATGACTGGCTGCGTTTGCTTGGAGGTAGTTATACCTTGAACGGTCTGTAAGTTTGTGTTGCCAATATTTGTGGTACATTAGACTTCCAACCCAATGTTCTGTTCAGATTCCCCCGATATCTCATCCCCTTAATAAAACAAACAAAATAGAACCCCGTCCCCCAACACTAACACCAACATCGATATTGCAACAATAACAATAAAGGTGATTAAGGCCAAAGACTCAACGGAAAGATTTTGTCTCGAAAGGAGAGAGGCAACAAAGACTAACAGATAAGTAAATGAATAGAAAGATAATTTATGAAAGATCTCATCAATTTAAGATCACTAAGCATTAAAATCGATTTAATTTCTTAAATCCGTTCTTATGAAAAAGAAGTTAGGACTGTGACTAGACTGTGACTGGGCCATGACTACTGGGGGCTAAAAGCCTGCCTGTCTGCCTGATTTGCCGCCAGATTAGTCACTCATGAGTGATTACGGGCCAAACCGCCCCCAACCGTGTTTATCAAACAATAGTAATAGTAAATAATGATAAACATTAATAATAGATAATTAATAATGATAAACATTAATAATAGATAATTAATAATGATAAGTAATAAGATTAACAAGGTTGTGTCACCACCCTTAGATTGCGTAATCAATTTTTTTTTTTAAAAAAAAAAACTTGTATTTATGGGCATCGAATATTATGAGCTTCATGTGTTGTTATTCTATTTTTAATTTTTAATTTTTATGCTATCTTTCCGGTTGATGTCACAACCCGTTGACAATCCACTCAATTATTCTTGATGTGATATCCAATCACTACTTTTCACCTAAAACAAACAGATTCTTCGATCCTGAAAATCACCCATTTCATTTAACACTCTCCAATGGCTGACATGGAAGGAACCTTCTCTAGTTCAGATCCGACCCGGGGGAGCTTGGCGGAATAAGCCATAAAATTAATTTATTTCAAGGGCATTTCTGGAAGAGTTTCAACTCAAACTCTATGTTGAACTCCTTTCTAATAAATCTGATCATACAGTTTCGAACTTCATTCTGCAGTTAACACACATTTGTGATAAATGATCTGCATAAGCTATTGGCGACCAACATAAACTCATCACAAAACTGCCTGCTCACTTAGTTAATCTCGCACGCAAGCAATTCCTATCAAAAGTAAAATCAAAAATTGAGCACATCAGGCAGGCATACAGTATCTTCCTCCGTTGATATTGTACATGTAAGAATGTACGCTAATGAAAGGAGTAAAATTTTTTACAATATCAAAAGACGGAGGGAAATATAGTAAGATACTTGCAACGGTTTTCACAAATGGATCATTCGTAAAAAAAGTGAACCGATTATTGCAAACCACGGGATTATTCATACATTCTATGGACCTCAAACTTCAATTACAATGGTTTGATAATTATTCTGGGATTTATGTTGCAATTACGAATCCACCTGTTTGGATATGATTCCTGTTCACAAAGTTCAAATAAAGTGAGTGTACGATTTTACTCCAAAACATTAGAACTAGATATGTCTTCACTAATCATCTGACGTATTCACACAGCGTTAATGTTGGTAAGTTAGGCTACACAAGCGTGAAAATTCCCTTTTCCAGGTGCCAAAAGATCCGTTCACTCGGGGGTCATAATATTTTGCATATTCTTAATCACTCTTCGCTTCAAATCAAGCGCATGTACCCAGCCCACAGGGCGTGCAATATTGTGCATCATATTACATAATTAAGTCATGTGACCAGAATCTGGGCATCTTATTCCAAACAAAAAAACCTCCAGTCATTAAAAGTCTATGATAGTCTTCCTGATTATAATTCGCAAATTAATCAAGCCCAAAACTACGATGAAAATGTAATATCCATTAAATAAATATACGCGTATGTACTCACAGATTTCATTCTCTCGTTCATTTTAATCGGAAGACCAAGGTAAAAATTATGTATTTCCGTTGTGTAGTATATTTTGGCGTAAAATTGTAACTGCCACCTCGCTTGGGGTCTGAGATTTCGTTCTATCCATTAGCAACGGTGAGTAACTTTAAAACGATATTTTCTCTGATTCGAATCCAGGAAGTGATTTATTTATTGATATAACAATTCACACTCTGGACGCAAATTTTTAACTTAACTCATTAAAGGTAAACCATGTGAAAAATGTTTTACGCCTTGAACTTTTACTTTTCATACATTAATTCTCACATTCAGCAGAGGATTAATATTTTGGTAGGCATGCTTCCCAAGAAGTCTATTAATTGTCACCAACAGAATGGGAAAGGTCAGGGGGGTGATATGTACACTAAGCAAAAAAACTGTTAACGTAATTCCACAATTTTATTACTTTTGCTTAAAACTCTGCACGTACGCCTCCTAATTCCTAAATTTTATCGTCTTATTAAATTTAAGTCTCTTGAATTAACAGGATTTGATTTTGTATAAATATAAAATGAGTAATTGGCAGTGTTGCAAGGGCTCAAAATCAAAGACTCATGTCAACAGTTTTTATATCAAAAATTTTCTTAGATTTTTATATCTTGTATAGCCTCCTTTGGCCTTAATAACCGCCTGAATTTTCCTGGGTATATTCTTAATCAAATTCTGACATGTTTCCGCAGGTATTTTATCCTATTTCTTCTGTACTCTTTCCCAGAGCTCGACTATCTTACTAGGCGGGCTCTCATAATACTTCAGCCTGCTCTTCAAGTGTCCCTAAAGATGTTCAACTAGATTGAGGTCTGGAGGCTGTGCAGGCCATTTCATGATCTCAAATCAATGGTCATTAAAATATTCGGTGGCAATTTTGGATATATCTTTAAGGGTTATTATCCTGTTGGAATATAACATCCTTTATGCCTTGACCGTTTTTCCTAAGGCTTTCTTGAAGTTGGTCAAAAATCTGGGTTTAAAGTTTCTTAGCCATATTCCCAATAATCTTGTATACAATTAGGCACCTAGCTAAAGCATACATCTCCATACCATTATTGATCCAACCCCATACTTAACGGTGCTCTCGAATTCTCTATCATCTAAGCCCTTTTCTCTCCCTGCCTTACACGCCCAACGCATTCCATGCGAGCCAAATCGATTGATATTGGTCTCGTCTGAGTAAATATTTTTTTCCAATCGTCCAATATCAAATCTTGATGAGCAATCGCAAAATTTAGTGGGTCGCGACAATGCTTCTTCAAAGGACTGTGGGCTTTCTTTTCTTCACAACGGCCTTAAAACCCGTAATTTTCATCCAATTTTTAACTATCTGTGAAGTGAATGTCTTATCCCTGATATTCTGGAGCTGCTGAACCACTTCAACATCAGTTTGCGCTTTTCCAGTAACCATAAGCCGCGTCGCGTGGCGAACGCCAGCTAAGGAGAGCTTCTACAGGCGTCTACCCCTAGACTTTGGAAACCCAGAAAGGTGATGAGACCAAAAATTTGAGACATCGGAGAAGAGAATATCCGTGTAAATTGCTACTTCACGAGTGGAGTGACTCTTTTCAAGTAGATATATAATCTGGGCTTTTTAATCAGTAGTGAGAGACTTCATGGTATATAAGATTAGATCGGTTTTAACATCCATCACACAAACTATATTCGACGCTGATTGGTCTAACCTACATTTAAAGCCATAAGCGTAAAATAAAACTGCTCAAGAGTAGAAATAGCACAGCATTCGGCAGGCACTAGACTCTACGCAGTGCTATATCTACCCTTGTAACGGTGTATTGGGGCAAAGACACAGTATTTCGGCTCAATGATATTTAGTTTTATGTGAGGGAGACATTGTGCATAATCTCAACACAACTTCCTTAATTTGACCTATTTGTTTTCTCGTAGTTTTTTACGATACATATATTCAAATTGTGAAATTAAAAGTTGACATGAGTATTGAGCGTCCTAATTAGAACTCACACTAACTGGTCAAATAGAAATTTTATTCTGGATGATATCCTGAAGATTCTATGCAAAAGCGAAATCACATTTTACATAGGGTTCTAACTCTATATCCTATTATTTACACATTATTTATAAGTTTTCTTGTCTGTAATTATTTTGGGTGCCTTAAATGTGCATCAATCGTGCCATACTGATCTGCGTATTCGATCGATTATCAAGGTTGAGAAATCTTTGTGTAGAATGGGGGGTAGGAACTCAACTTGCTGGGACTTTCGATGCTGTCAATGCAAGCCTTTAGGAAGGAGACATAATAGGCCGAAGGAATGGCATTGAGCGACTTGTCGTCGTTGGAGGATGATGTACAAAATAGAATTGATATTGGTTTGCGGTTTGCGATGTTCCTTATCTTTCGTTTACCGATAAAAGTGGATTAGCTTTTGATATGGCAATTGGGTTGGAGGGGTATCCTTTGATATTTCTTTCAAAATGTTGAGTGTAAATATAAGTTCCAAGAGTCTTAACCTATTACGTAACTAAAGCCCTCGATGGTATTGTAATAGAAAATGCTACAAATAACGCGTTAGAGCTTAAAATTTGGACTCGAATGTGAATTCTCAAACGCCTAACTTCCGATATTTGTTCTGGGTCTCAGTTAGGTCATGGTCTGAGTTGCTGGTTCCGCGCGAAGGTCCGCCAAGGGGACATGATTGTGGTGTACGTTATAATACATTTACTAAGATTCAGGGAACAAATCAATGCAATACTGATGATTTAGAGTCATTAATTTTCAGGTTTTTTCTTCCGATCAAGATTTGCTTTTGCCTTATAGGGGCAGACATTCTTTTGGCTCTTTTCTTGACGAGAAAGCTGGGGATCAATATCTTCCCTTTTATTCCAGCTATCTCTTTTTCCTGAGAGAGGCCATACTAGTTGGCTTAAGCTGTGATCTTTTTAGCGGCCTTAATCAACTCGCTGAATTTGGGGATTGAATCTTTGATCTCTGGCAAATGCCTAACACGCGAAAATAGCCTGTCCTGCTGTTGCAAATATATTCGATTCGAGGTCTGTGGGAAGAGGGGTTGCGAAAGAATCGACGAGGAATGGTACTGCTGCCAGTACAGTTGTTGATGTCATTTATGTTTTTACTGTTGATGTTGTAAACATTACTATGGAGTTAGTTATTGGTGATGCAGACAATCACGCGTTCCTGAGAAGCAAGAAAATAGTCGGATTCCTAATTGGGTTTAGCTCTAAGTACGATTTAACAGCAACCTAATCTTCAATGTCTAATGGGAAAGAAAGGTACTCCCTCTGTATACTTTTATTCTACAAACCTAATTGTTTTTGTGGATCTTAGTGAGGGGGTGTAAAGCTTAATATGCCACACTTAATCTTCGAAATTTGGGATAGTTTTACTCAGAATGTCCAAAATCGATTTCGCTTTGCCATGTTTTCTGAGATCCACAAAAACAAAAAGGTTTTTACAATACAGTGTTAGAGCGGTAATGAACGTCTCCAAGTCGGGAAAAAGTGGGTTTTACAGGGTATATAGAGTTTTTATAAGGTATCTAGTTTCTCAACTAACCTATTTTGGTATTTTGGGCGAAAGATCCATGTCAAAACTCTAAATTTTATATGGCAAAAATTACACCACGTTGAAAACGTCCTCTTCCATTAAAATTGCGCTAAAATGTAGTTATGA
Source organism: Pleochaeta shiraiana (assembly GCA_019455505.1). NCBI lineage: Eukaryota > Fungi > Ascomycota > Leotiomycetes > Helotiales > Erysiphaceae > Pleochaeta > Pleochaeta shiraiana. The sequence goes on along the minus strand of JAHYSP010008527.1, from coordinate 16,981 downwards.
AATTTATTCATTCAATATATGTAAATTATGAACTTTATTATCCAAAATATAAGTCAAAATATATACATATACTGTCTTATCCAAATGATTAGTAACCTCTAATATTTTATATGGCCGCCGCCAGCATCGAATACGGCCTCTATTCTCCGAGACATTAAATTAAGAAGATTTTTCAACTCATCCTCATTCACTGCCTTATCCCAGGCTTCCCAAATAATGCTTCGAACCTCATCCTCTGTCCTCTGCCTTCCTATACTTACGTCTGGATAATTTATTTAAATATAATCCTTCAATGACTCCCAGACGTGTTCAATCGGATTTAGATCTGGAGAGAAGGGTGGCCATTCAAGAGGAGAAATATTCCTTTCCCCAAGCTCTCGCATCGTTCGGCCCGCCAAATTGGGGGAGGGGAAGCATTATCCTGCATACCCATTAAATCTGGTCTAGCAGTCACCATTCCATGGATGAGAGGTACTATTCTCACAATAACGCTCGACATTCATTGAGCTCCAATCTTTCTCCTAAAATAAGTAAGGGCCTTTTTCACACCCAAAAAAAGACCTCCAAAATCTCCATCCAATTTACTTCCGCATGTTGCTAACATAATTGATGTCGTGGACTTCACTTACCTTGAGACTAAGTACGTAAAAATTCAAGAAATATTGAAGGTGATTCTGACCTTCCTTGTAACCCAACATCTTGTATGTTTACCATCGGTTATCCAACTTTCAACATTCCAGAGTACTCTCTTCCAATCTTCTACTTCTCAGTGAAGATGATCTCAAGCAAATTCAAATCGCTTTCTCATACTTTCTTGTGAGAGAGGAGGCTTTGCAGTGGCAATCTGACGAGAGTATCCCCTCTAAGCCATTTCCCGTTGAATCACCTTGTCACTGACACCTAGGTGCGGGAAGACAGAATTTGCACCCTCCAAGTATGACATTCGACGACCTTCTTGGGAGGAAGTTATGAAAACTTCTTTTTTGTCGACTTGTGTACTTCTTAAGACAGGGGATCGCCCACTCGACTTTTGGAGCGTGAGCTTGGTCGTATTCATGGTATATTGGACTTGTCTGTGAGTAATGTCGAGTTTTTTTGCAATTTATTTGTACGAATAGCCCCCCTTGAATATGAATTTCACCTGGGAATTACTAGAAATGACAGTAAAGCGCTCTTATGGCTTCTCGCTAACTTCAAGTCGTTGATCTCGCGTCAAAGATTTGGCACGTTTATGAGGTTTTGGTGATTGAGAAGGTGTCTGCGGTGGATTCATCTTCACAATAATCTAATATATTCAAGACTTGGTATCTTGTATATTCATTTAATATTGAATTATACTCACTAGAAATATAATTTGAATAACATAGGCTAAAAGATATTAATGTCCTGCTGAACTATATAGCTGAAATGGTAATAATGATAGATAAGTGTCGATAATAGGAGCCGTGAAAGAGAAGGCAGTAAATTATCAAGAGAGAGATATATATGAAATTCTTAAAATTTTATTAACACTAAGTATTTGGTAAGAGGGTGTTAAATATTATCTTGTGGTAAGACGAGTATGTAATTGTGTGCATGCCAAGACTCGCTTAAATATTCATAACTCTTATGATGAATAAAGATGAATAACAATACATAACTGTCACTAGTGAATGATATTCCTGATTATCTAGGCATAAATGACTGAGATTTTAGACTAGCTGGAGTAGAAGACCAGAAGCATTATAGCGCAGATATATGCACTCTATTATTCTTGGAAATTTAGGCATGAATAATATAATTTTAGACTAGCTGGGGCTGGTAGCCAGAAACAGTATAGCCTCAATTTTATTCCCTGTATGACCCCTGATTTTTCCCTACATAATCCCTGAAGCAAGGACACCCTCTGTTTTTGCTAAGTGACGTTTATTACCGTTCCAACATTGTAAAAATGTACAGAGGGAGTAGATGTACTAATTAACTTAAAACGGCTGGGGTTTGTTTGATCCTTGAGATTCAAGACTTGATTGAAGTAATCCTGAGTCTATCCATGTATCACTAATCCACTAGCCTTGCTATCAACTAATCATTTTTGGTGAAAGTCTAAGCTGCAGGGGATGTGTGGGTTTTTTTGGGTAAAAAAAAAGAGGTACGAAATAAGTTCACACTTAAACTTTACGAAATTTATCATTATCATCTGAAAATTACCATCGAACCTCAGATAAAATACAGATAAATTAAGATATCGTAGGACTCAGTAATGAACAAAATTAATGGTATTCAAGCATATAACATAATCTAAATGGAATCCTGCTTTATTCTAATAATTCGTTTATCCTCCTTTCGCCTTAATCGCTGCCTCGCACCTTTCACGCATGCTACCAATCAGGTTTGAGAGCTACTCGGAAGAAATAGAGTTTCAAACTGCCTCTAATAGTACTGTTAATTTTTCAGAGCTCATTTGTCTCGCCCAATTTAACTTTGGACTGTGTACCTAAATGTAGTTTTCTAAAGAACTTCACGATTCGATCGAATTCAAGTCTGGAGAGTAAGGTGGCCACCAGATTTGAGATACATTCATCTCACACAGCGCTTCTATAGCTAGGTGTGCAGAGTGACAAGGTGTGTTATCTTGCATGTACGGAATTTCTAGATTTTCCTGTCGGAATTGACCCAAAAGATCTCCCAGATTAGGAATGGACCTTTTTGTGTCCCATGAAAAGTTCACCAAAACATCCAGCTATTATTCTGAGCATGACGAGCCGTTATACAATGCTTGTCAAACTCATCCTTGGCCTGAGCTATGTTTTAGTACAAGGCGGTTTTTGATAGAATCAATAAATAATTTCCTTATTACACTTGGTTTCATGTGAGTATCGCCCGATACTCAGGTTTCAATAACCCAGAGTACTCATATCCATTGCTCCTCACTTCAATCTAAATTAGAAAGACCAAAAGATAACCTTTTTTCCTTGTTCTTTGCGCTTAGTGGAGGCTTCTTTCGAGCGATACACCAGCTGTAACCCCTTTTTGAGACCATCTGCGATTTCATGCTTACTGTACCTCCAGTGGCTGAGAGGGCCCATCGCCAAGTTCAAATAACTCATCTGACGAGTCATAGGAGAATTCCAAACAAAGACCTTAAGCTCATCAAACTTTTCAGTTCCAAACATGGGTGGTCATCTTTTGCGAGGTAGCAGATTCTCATCACCACGAGCACAGGTACGCTGTACTTGCCTGATTGTGAGTCAAAGCTCGTTAGTAATTTCTGAATGTGTCAAGCCGAATCTTTGTAGAGTTCGTATTTCATTGTATTGATAGCGATATGAGCTACTTTCGAGATTTTGGTTCAGAGGCAGAAGCTAGAAGATTCATTTTCAACTGAACTAAAAGAATAGTCCCTCTGAACGAATTAGATGCAAAAACTTATTTTTAACAGGGTCTGTAATTGGTTTAAACCGAAGAATAAATGGGTCTGACCAGGGTCTCGTTGATCTTTGCTAGGTAAATTTGAAGCTAGTCCAATGGCCCTTTCAATTTTACTGTTCAAAAGAAGTTTCTACCTCTGATTAATTCAGAGTCGAGAATTAATTTTTTTGCTTGTCAGGCGCTGACAAAAAAAGAGTGAGTGAAAAATCTTTCTGCTTGAGCGATGATTTGAAAAATAAAAGCGTCTGGATCACAATGTACTCCGGAGCAAGCATTAACTCTATACCCTGTCTCATGTTAATTTTTATAAGACAGGGTATAAAGTTAATGCTTGCTCCGGAGTATGATAGCGTGGTGATGGAAGATAATCAGTTTAACCCTTTACTATATCTCTACGATAAAAATTGTCTCGCTGTCAACTAAAAATGGGTTTCACAGGGTATATAGACTTCTTGTTAACCTATTTTGGTGTCATTAGCGAATGATCCGTGCTAAAACTCTAAATTTTATATGGTGAATAGTTCACGATGAAATCGTCTCCCTGTCTGCATTCCTAGTAAAAAGTTTAAATTACTGCTTATGAATATTATGTATTTCATAATATTCATTAATTACAGCTATGCAACTGATAGAATATATGTTCTATGTGATTAAAAGCTTTAATATTTTACATGTCTGCCACCAGCATCATATACAGCTTTAATTCTCTGTGGCATTGAATCAACAATATTTCTCAAGTCATCCTCATTTACCGCCTTGTCTCAGGCTTCTCTGGCAATAAGTCTTATTTCCTCATCTGTACGCTGCCCTCCTTCAATCACGTCTAGATATTTATATTGAATTTAATTTCTCATCAGATTCCAGATGTGTCTTATCGGATTAAGATCTGGAGAAGGGTAGCCATTCGAGAGGAAAAATATTTCTTTTTCTTAGTTCTCACTTCGTTCCGGCCGCCGAATGGGAAGGAGCGTTATCCTGCATCACCACTAAATCTGGTCTCAATGAGACCGTGCCATGGATGAGAGGTACTATCTTCTCAGGCTTAGATTAGTAATTTCAATTTAAAGGATATTTGAAAGCAATACCAACCTTTCTTGAGATCCAACATCTATTGTGCCTACCTTTGACCACCCAGCTTTAACCAGTCCAGAGTACTCGCATCTAATCTTCTTTCTCCCAGTGGAGATGATTTCTAGCGAATTCATATCGCTTTATCAAATTTTCTGGGGAAATAGGAGGTTTCGAAGCGGTAACCCGACGAGCATTAACCCTCTTCTTCATTTCCCGTTTAATGACCTTTTCACTCACACCCAGATGCGGGAAAACTAGATTCGTAACCCCAAAGTAGTACATTTGACGGCTTTATGGAGAGGTAGTTATGAAATCTTCTAATTCTTCTATTTGTGCACTTCTAAGTCAAGGGGTCCGCCCACTGGATTTTTTGGGAGTGAGCTTGGTAGTGTTCATATCATATCGAACTTGTCTATTAGTGATATCGAGTCGTTTTGCAATCCTACTGTATCAAAGACCCTCTTGGGCTAAGGCTCTCACCTGACAATTTTTAAAAATGGTGCTAAGGCATTTTTTCGATGTCAAACTCACTTGTTTGCGTTTATCTCGAGTCAAACTTTCCGCATATTTATAAGATCTTGGTGATTGTGGAGGTGTCTGTGGTGGATTCATCTTTATAACAATCTAATCGATTCAATACTTTGTCTTCTGGATTAGTCGCCTTATTTTGTTTCCACTCACAAGAAGTAAAATGAAAATAACAAGGTTAAAAGATAATCGTATCCTGCCGAACTATTTGATAGTGATGATGATAGATGGACGTTGATGAATCGGTATTGTGAATAGAGAGGTTATGAAATCTCAAGGAATAGGAAAAAACCAAGAGTACAAAATTTAGATAAATGTTTGTGTGTTGTGAGATGTGATGTTAACGATTAATAGTTCTATTTTCTTTTACTGAGAATATATTTAATTGTGTGCGTGCTAATACTCGCTAGATTACACACAATTTTTGAGTTGAGTAAAATTCAGTAGCTATGCATAACTTTAACACGTAGATGTTCAGCCTTACAATTTAGGCAGATATATATTAAACTTTTTGTCTAGTTGGGGTAAAAATCCAGAACCGTTATAGCGCTAAAGTTTACACCAGCTAGATCCCTAGAGCGAAATTAACTCCTGCAATAGCAGGGAGACGATTTCTATCGTAGAAGTATAGTATGCAGTAGTCTGACTGGAGCTACAGGGGTCCCCTACCAAGATCCATTTTTCAAAAATTCCCCTTAAACCCATGATACACTGCGTAATTAGAAGACTCCTACATGTGGTACGCTAATTCTAACTCGACAGATCACTTTGAGTTGGGATCACTCGCATCACCTGTTTTGGTACACCACTTGTCTGTTTGGAGAGATCACTGACTTGTTCCAATTTGTGTACATACATAGCAATAGCTGTACCCAAATCTGCATAATTATACAAATTTGGAACCTATTTTTGGGCACTGAATTCGTGCTTGTCTAATTGACACTTACCCGTTAACTGTCGAGGACCGGTGGTGTGACAAGGATCAGACAAGGGATTTCAGACTCAAGATCTACAAGTATCAAGGTAATCAGACTTCTAGATGAGGCAAGGGCTAGACAAGGACAAGAATTAATCAGTAGTATTGAATTGCAAAGATTATATATATAAAAAGAACAATGATTCTTCAAGCAGTAACAAGAATAGATGTAAGACTCACTCTTGAGAGTTCTGAGTTAGAAAAGAAGGACCTCTTTATATACACAAGCTCTATCAGAGAACTTGTTAAAGCTATAACAATTATGAAACTCGATAGAAAAATGAGGAGCTTGATAGAACGATAATTCTTGGAATTTACAAGACCCAATAACCTGATGTAAGAATAGAAGCAAATATAACTTGATAGAAACTAGAAGAGTTTCCCAGAACATATTTGATTATATTCAGACAAAACTGATCGGAGACTATGTTTCTTCAATGAAGGTATGTCAATATCACGTGATGAACAGTACCTTGCCTGATACAGGCTAAGCCCGTCACGTGTTGAGACTAAATCCCGGAAAGTATGGCAACTTCTGACATTAACATACAATAATATATTATACCGACAACGGATTCTCTTCTTTTGAAAATAATGCAGAAACTTCAACTATATCTACCAGTTAATTATCTGAAAATTTTCTTGTTGTTTCTTCCAAGGGAATGTTTGTGGGTTGTGTATCAACTATCCTTTGGGTATCTATCCTTTATCGTCGTCGTTATGGTATTTAGCGTTCGATGGTCAACAAAGAATCCCCAAAAACCCTTCCCTAGGAACTTTTTTTCAAACAAGACTCGAGCTTTATCTGCGTGAGATTAGCAAAATCTGTTCCAATTTTTTTGCTTGAATAATCTAGCAAGATTTTTCCCAACTACAAGAAATTCCTCCTGTGACAAATAATAGAAGGAGTCTGCGGGTATGGAACATACGTTTGACTATCTTTCTATTTCCTTAATAATGAGTCCTTCAGACATTTCATTAGATAAAACTGCGCTCGGACAGCGTTGTGAGCCTTAACGTCTGATTGTGATACGCGTTGCGCTGTTCCTATCGCCTACGAACGATCAATTCTTCAATTTTTTTTTTTTTTTTGGTAAGAAATTTCCTCTTAAAATTTTCTACTGACAGGCATTCTCTATATGATTTATGAATAACAAATAGCCCTGCTCTCCTATACCAATTTAAGGTTAACTAGGTTTTTTTTATTTTTGTTCATCGTCCTTATGGAGTCTATGACTATCAAGGACAAGAGATAATGATTACGTGATTTAGATTAATTGAATACTCACCCTCAAACAGCATATGCGAATACCACAATGAGAAATGAAGTTACCTTCTGTACTTCTCTTCCGTGAATAACCACAAAAGGGAAATTTCTCAAAAAACCTTTGGTTGTTCAAGTGTACCTCCATCAACGTATACGTTTCACTCCCTAAGAAGATAGGGTCTACTGGATTCGAACCAGCGGTCTTCCATCTCAAGTGGGGCAGGTGTCAAAGCTACCCAAACTCTACTTAGAAGGCCAGCCCGGATGGCATACCACTACACCATCCGACCCCCCAACTAGGCTTATATGTATAAGTTTTGCGCATACTTGCTATTCATAATAGATACCGGAGCTTTTGCGGCTGGGCTAATATTTGTTTCCATGATTCCCTCTATGATTCCACATTAATTTGTGTGTCACTTCTAAAAATGTGTAACAATTGATCAATGATTTGGAATCTTACTCTGGGAGAGTGAGCTTTAATAGTAAAACTATTTTTTTTCTATTTACTTCTGTTGAAGATCAATTCCAAGCTAATCATATGCATCGAAATTCTGGTAGTTAAATAAACTATCAACTTTTTTCATCACTGACTCGGGATTATCGTCGAGTCTGCCGGAAACCTCGGGATCTTACTTACCAAAAACATTTGTAATTTGCTTTGTCAACCAAACTGTCACAATTATGCCTTATTCTGCCGCAAGTCGCACACCTTCTTTTTCCAGTCCTCTTTCGGGAAAAAACTACCTCTTACCCCTGGATCGTACTTATATCTCAATATTGGCCTTCAGTTCTTCTCAAATCAATCATGAATAGTGATAAGATAAAAGGGACTAGATAAAGGGGACTAGGATTTGAGGATTGCTATATTGTCAGACTTCGTAGCTCCATCCCACATAAAGATAATTTTAGATTCTATTGAACTGTCAGAGAAATATCAGTTTAAACATAGGCTTCATCCGCAATGGATCAGATATCTTGGTCATAAATGATGGGAAAAAATTCAAACCAATGGAGTTCTTTACCCCTAGGCAAGTTAAGGTCTATGATATTAACTGAGAAGTTCACTTGGCATGTACAGTCATCTCTTGATATATAAATACCGGACTTGTGCATACTACAAAACTTTGTTTGAGCTTTATGGCCAAATATGGTGGTCCCTTCAGCTCTAAGAGCTAAATATTCAGACACATGCAATTGTAGTAGGTCGGCGGGTGTTGATCTAGAGTCACTCGCAATAGACAAATCTATAGTCTCATCATTCGTAATTTTTGTAAAAGAGTCACATTGAAGAATTAAGAACAAACGAAGCACGTTCGAGGCCATATGCTGGGAACTCTGGGAAGCTGGTCAATCCACTGAAAATTAACACCACTATGTAATTTTGCATCATCTTCGTAGGCTTTTAAACTCAATTTTCTAGCCAGGCTACTTGAAGAATTTGTATCTAGTAATCTTACCTTTACATGAGCTGCAACAAAAGCATATATTTTGTCCCACTCCACTCTTCATGCTTGTATCAATATCATCAAAAATCGGCGTGCCTCTTATGAGTGATATCATATATTGACTCTAGAGCAAGAGGAATTTCTCCATGATAAGAAACTTTAGAAAGAGACAGTTTTGGATACCTCTCATTCCTGAATCCGAGAAATGGCTGTCAGTATCTCAGACAACAATAAGGGACTCTACATCATATGAACCGACCAGTTATTGGAATAATAGACGAGTCAAGAATATGTGTAATATAGGGGACTGAATGAGAATTTAGATTTTGCTTCAAAACTAGTAGTAACTTTGTCGACCAGTTATCGAACCACTTTTATTAAAAAACAACAAAGCCGCGAATAAGCTTCATAGGCTTCGTCAATTGATATAATTTTTGCTGTTGGGGCCAATATCAACCTAATCGTTACTTTTTTTAGCGAAAATTTTTATATAGTAATTGTTTTAAAGTTGAATCTGCGCCTGGTTTTAAGTATACCCCAAAGGGTGTAAATAGTCTGGCAATAACAAAGAGTTCTCTCCTCAAAGATTATCTTACATATTCCTCTGTCTGTTGATCTTGAGCGAGCTCTCAATATTCGATAGAACTTAATCAACTATAACTTCAAGTATCTTCAGATCTTCCTTGGGCCTCCATAGCCCTTTAATATACTTGACATACCTGATAGCCGCGATACCCAATCCTCCTCGCTCCCTTGTTGCTTTGTTCTCATTTATTTCCTCACCGACCCACTTTGAGCTAACTCATTAGCCCGTGTGTCTGAGATATACAGTCTTAGATAATTGGTAGACTTCTAATCAGAAAGCACTAGAATAGTTCAAAGATATTTTTCATCTCGAAATAGAGCCATAGAAATATTAGAAACGAAAATTAATGCTTTATAACCATGGAATTTAAACAAAGTTCAAAATCCAGGGGCAATTTTGATCAAATAATGCGTACCCTGTCCTTCTAGCACACTCATCCCAAAAAACTTCAGTCTTTCGATTTGTTTTGATTTTCAGCAATAAAATCTCATCGCAACTAAGGTTTTCGAGTAGATTCCAATATCTTGAATAAAACTCAAAAGCAAGTCGACCTTCGCAAGATTCCATTTTTAATTGGAAGGTTTGACGTATATTTAGTTCATTATGGTTGATTTTGGCGTTAGCGTTTAACTTTTCCAAACATACATTCTTATCCTGGTAATACCCATGTCATTTGTTCTATGATAATGAGTGAAGTGTTAGTGTTACCCGATTATGTGAAATAAATTTGCCGTCTTCCTATGACGAATCAAAGTTTATCGTGTTTGAACAAGTGATGTCTAATTCATCATCTTGGCTGAGGTCACATGTAGACTCTTAGTCAGGATGCATCATCATTTTTGAGCGGTGGGGGGGGACTATAGTAATTTAAGGGTGCAGGTTTAGCACGAGGACAACTAAACCCTTTTTCATACCATTCATTCAAAATTACTCTGTATTGGTGGGTAAAGTAGAACCTGATTTAAGTGTACTTGCACATATAATTTTTAACTATCTCTCTCTTTTAACCAATCGAATTTATTTTATCTAACCTGTAATATTTATCAGGTTCCAAATATTGAGTGAGGCGTCGCCCCAGCTGTTTGGGCTTGGTAAGTTTACGTCCTGTGAACCAACCAGTGATAATACACTCATAATTCCTGGTCTCCCCTCTACCTTATCGTACAACTTCATAACAACTTGATTCGACCTGATGAGCATTAATTTAAAGCACTTACATTGTTCGACTTACAGAAAATTATCTGATGGCATTCATCTTTTTTTCAAAAAAGGAAATTTGAATTTAAGTTTTATAATCGAAAGGAAGATCTGAAATTTTCCGATCGAAATCAGCCATGGCTAACTAATGACTTACGGCAAGAAATATGTAGGAAAAGACTTGGATAAATTCAAATTCTGTATTTTAGGAGTAGACGACTCATTACTTTTACCAGATAGTTTAAACAGATTATTCGGATATTGTTTTGTGACATGATGAGATCGAGTAGAGAAAAGAGGCCATGCCTGTCATTCTTTTGCCTTGAGACAATAACTCAAAATATCACTTGACCGAATTCACTAAGTCAGTCGTTTCTCTTGTAGCCAAATTGTATTATTCAAGGTGATTTTAGATATGAAAAAATGTGGTAGCGAAGATATATTTCGAGTCTTCGTAACATATACCGAAACACATATTGTGTAACTTTTTGTCGTTAAAGAGGTCAGGCAAGAAATTGATAAAATTACCCTCTGGCTTTATCGGGGCACCATTTGGTCGAGAGCGACAAAACAACTACGACTCAAAATACTTAAACTTCAGCTTCAGCATTAAGAATCCGAAATTCTGATGGTGTGAGTTTCCAATCTAGATGTTCATGAACATATCTGTCTCTCTTAAAATATATTTAAAAATGATAAAAATAAAAATTAATATAAAAATATTTCTCCTTATTCCCCAAACAATCTGTTCCGGGTTTACCTTGAGTCATGATGTCCAGGAGTAGGAGTGTGTCACGATACCTATCATTAGATGTAACAACATTGGATGATAAGCAAGCCTTTCCGGCTATTCAAATTAAATAATTAATCAAAGGGTTTCCGATAATTAGAAACTCTAAAGTAGATCTGGATAACGAAGATACCAGAGTACTTGACCATAAGATAAAGCAGTTATGAATGAGGAGGTGCGATATTATAAAAAATAGAAGTACATTCATTCTTCTAATTATCCTGTAGCGATGGGAAGTTGATAAAAATATTAAAGACGATAGCGATGTAATTTTTGATAAAGCTTCTCATACTGGAACTTACTAATTATTTCAGAAAATGTATTTTATGAATCGGCAAACAATAATTTTTACTTAGAGCCTGAAGTATTATCTTCAAATTATCACGGATTTCGTTATGAGTCGCAAATTTTTAGTCCAGAACTGTCTCAAAACTGACTCGAGAGTCGTGACGACAAAGGATTCGAGAAAAACATGGTACACTCACTGTTTCCCTTAAGATTCTTGCAATCACAAACTTACATCGGCCATGTGTGTGTGTTTGTGTGTGTGTGTCAAAGGACTTATCATTCACTTCTTCAACATTTCAGATAAAGCTGCCAAGGGGCTAAAATACTCAGCCAATATCTGGTGCCATATCCAACAAGGCTTCCTCGCGACAAGGAGAAATTGAATTTAATTAGAATATTAACTCCTCAATCTCTACTTAAGTTTACTTTGGTTCCGAAGCGTTCTTTACTTAATCTAGGCACTTCACGTGTGGTACCATACCATAAGTTCGCAACTCTGATAAATTTAGCGGCCGATATGGCATCCAAAACTACATCATCAACCCAATCTTTTACCCCCGAAAGTAACGAAAATGAGATAAAATGTGATACTAAGCCTGGGTCAATCTCTCTTGGACGGAATTCCTGTGAAGTTACCAAAATTTTATCGGACAAAATAAGTTTACACGCTCCAAATCAGTTACCTGGTCGCCTATTCAAGATCAGTTTTTACGATTCACTTAACAACCTTATATCTTCAGTCGGACAAGTTTTTGTAACAGCGAAAACAGAGCTGAAAGTCTTGGAATTGACCTTACAAGATCTTCTTGATTCAAATATCGTGACAGAGCTTTGTGGACCCTTGATATTTAAAAGTTTGCAGATAAAGAAATCCAACGATGATTCATACCAGGAATTTTCATGGCAAACTGTAAGCTTGAAGGATACCGTAAATAGATCCAGCCCCAAAGAAAAATTCGAATGTAATTATGTTAAGATTTGTGGACATTGGGACGAATTTCGAGACATGTTACTAACGGATAATGATAACTTTATTCAAATTGATGGCTTACCTACACTTAAAGTATTCACGATACGGCAGGCAGCTAATCTAGAACCTTTACCAGGCTCTGATATCATAGATGGTGTACAAGATCTTAATCATAAGATGGGACAAATAATGATGTCAAAGGCAAGGAATGAAGATTTCTTAGCAATAGAACCGCTCGAAAAAATCACCAGGTCCGATTATTATGGAGAGGTAGTAGAAGATATGGCTGAAGATGAGATGAGCTCACAAACTGACGCGAATGAAGAAAAGATTTTGACAAGAAATTATCTGGAAATTACAAAAGACTTGAGGGCCGAAGATATAATTATAAAGCCTGAATCAGCCCAAAGTGATGACTCCGACAGAGATACTGTGGCAGTTAAAACCCCAAAGTGTGAAGATGAAAACGAAAAACAACTATCCGAATTATTCATAGATGATCTAACTGATTTAACACAGCCATGGGTTAAAGAGCACGATCAAACAGATTCTTATTTTCCTATAAAAGATGAAAAGTATTGGGAAAGAGATCAAGATATGAGAGGAATAAATATGGTTCAAGCTTCATTTTCTTTAGATTATCCAAATCACGTGGATACAGGCTCCGGTTACTGGAATGGCTATAAGGATATTACTGTGGATGGCCTAACGACCGAAGACACTGCAGAGTTCAGTACGAAAGTACAGTCATATATGCAAACCACTTCTACAAAATCATCCCAAAAATTAACTGTTGAATTAGAGAAATACCGAAGGATGCATGAGTCGGCAATCAGTTATGCCAACGAGGATGAGGAATTATTCTTTCCGTTGACTCCAAAGACCAAAGAATCGACTGATTATACTAAAAAATCCTGCTTGGTTAATGAAAAACATCAGATGACTCAACTTGAATTAGATAAGATCGTGAAAGATGCTCTTGTGCGAAAAATCAACAAGAAAAAAACTGCTTCATTTGATCCCCTACTCAGTCCGAGTTTCAACTGGTACAATGAGACAAATTGTAATCAAGTCGCTTTCCCCGGCACAAACTTTCATCATAATACAGGTGGTAATCAAGAACAGAGCGAATTTTTTCATCCGGAAAACATGTATGCATATGATTTTTTCGAACCATGCGGCAGAGGTTTTGATAACACTCGACAAAATTATTCTCCAAACTATATTTCAAACTACGGCCATGATAATTCTAGAGTTCCTTTAATGAATCCAGATTTAGTTCCTTTTACCATGTTAAATGTCTCGAGGAATCAGAATGCTGAAGCATCGAGCTATCTAAACCAAGGCTTACAAATTATGGATAGCGCTATGGCAGGCTATACAAACAACGAATTTAATATAGGAAATACATTCACTAAGAACTATAGAAATTTTTGTGGACCCCGGAGCTCTGGAGAACAATTTATGAGCAATAATTTCCACTTAGGTCCAGTGAATGCTGATATGCTTCTCGCACGAACATTAAAAAATCAGATGTATGCAAGAAATTCCGCCACGTGTAATAGAAGTTATGCAAACGGGATATATTGATCATCTTTTTGGTTTTTTTAAAAAAAAAATATTCTGATATTTGGGGACAGAAAGAAAGAATATCCCAGCATACAAATATGTAATGCAAATAATGATGAAATGACTCGATATAGACTAAATGGAGTAAGGTGTTTGAAAATATTTTAAAAAAGGCGTTTTTTTCATGTTTTTTTGGGACATGGATTAAATAAAAATTTGTCGACTGAATTGTAAGTGGAGAGGAATAAAAAAGCAGTGAAATAGAGAGGTGTCTAGTCTGCCTTTTTGGTGTTAAGGGGTTTTTTATTGGTATCTTATATACATTAACATATGTGAGATCTATTCTCTTAGCTATAAAGTGTTTAAAGTGGTTAAAAATCAACTCATACTTATCCATTTGCATAATATTTTCTAGCTATTTCTTATAGGTTGAAATTAAAGTGCAAGAAATCGAACTATAATCTATGCCGGAGTGTATTTATATATATATATATATATATGTGTGTGTGTGTGTATGTATATAGTTAGACCGACTGGCGTTGATTCAAAAACTTTGTATCAAGAATTTGGTTTCTTGACCAAAAACTTACAAATTTCGAAAAATCTTATTCTAAATAAATATGAATATATATTGATTCACTTTATGAAATGAAATGAAATGCTTACCGCTTTCTTGCTTTGACTCTGACTTTGATATTCAGACAACAACTTCCCTCGAATTAGCTAATCAGCTACACTAGTCTCTAAAAGCTGTTAAAAATCAAATCACTAATCTGAACGGGTTATTCTCTACTGGACAACCATGATATCTTTAGAAACATTTTCGAAGCGAGTTGTGTTCATAATTGTCAGAATAGTCGGAATATAAGTCATGTGATTCGGTTTCTGTCGGTTCACAACGTGGGCCGTGTTGGTATCTTTCAAACGATTAAACGCTGCAGTTGCTTGTGCAATCCTTCCTAGCGCTTCACTATTAACTAGGTCCCTAATCTCTGCAGCACAGAAAACAGGGGTCTTCTATCTTATCGCAACACAATAGATAGAGAAACACAACAATAACTTTGGTCAAAGACTCGTATGGTATTGAATTGTTTATTATTCTCTTTTCTTCTTCAGTTCTAACTCTAACNTGTTGTGCTGTGGATCCCAATAGCCAGTTAGAGAAGCAATTATAGAGGACTTATAACACTATACCAATTATGGTTAGTGTAATTATATCATAGATAGTAACGTGTGGCACAAGTAAAGAAATAGGTGTGAGTGTAGCGAATGTAGAATATTCTAGCAGGAAATAGAAAGACTAGCTATGTGTATATAGAGGAGTAGAATCTCCTATTAATTCTACGAAGTTAGAGAGTGATATAGATCTAGATATATAATTCAAGCTTATCTTTACGCCATAAACATTATCTCCTTAAATCTAGCTATAACCTCATCTAAGCTTAGTACTCTCTCTATATATGACCGCTCAAATACAATACTAACTATTTACAACAGACCCGGAAAAACTTCAGGCTTGGCAAAACACATTCACTACCAAATTCAACACCCTTTTTCAACCTCATTTCAAGGGTCGGATGGTGTTGTGATATGCCACCCGGGCAAGCCTTCTAAGTTGAGTTTGGGTAGCCTTGACACCTGCTGTAGAACGTTGAGTTTTTACTCACCTTGATATTCAGGCATGTACATTGGTGTTTCGTGTATTTTTCGTGTTACGAATCAAAATGGATATTTTCGGTTATTGCGCGAGTCGTGCTGTTTTTCGTTAACGCGACAAAATTTAGAACGGTTTCAAGTTCATCTCACTCTGACACTGAATGAGTTATTTGAATTGTACTTATCCTAGTTTGAAAGGATGTAGTGAGGATTAATATAGAGTTGATTCTCCTTTAATTAAGATAGACAAAGAAAAATTTATACAACACATGTTACTCTATATATTCCCAAAAGTCTCATACCTGCCCCACTTGAGACGGAAGACCACTGGTTCGAATCCAGTAGACCCTACCTTCTTAGGGAGTGAAATGTATACGTTGATGGAGGTACACTTGAACAACCAAAGGTTTTTTGAGAAATTTCCCTTTGGTGGATATTCACGGAAGAGAAGTACAGGAGGTAACTTCATTTCTCATTGTGGTATTCGCATATGCTGTTTGAGGGTGAGTGTTCAATTAATCTAAATCACGTAGTCATGATCTATTGTCCGTGATAGTCTTAGACTCCATAAGGACGATAAAAAAAAATCAAATAATTCTACATCTTCCTGGCAAGTTCGTTTATTGTGACCAGACCACAGTGCCTATTGTCCCTTTTGTTGAAAATTGGTGTCAAAACAGCATTATCCGGGGAACGGAAATTTCTGTTATCATAGGGTTATAATTATAGTCAATAATGCAAGATATTTCATGACTAACTTTGCATCTCTCAGCCACAATCTTTGATGTGGCCAGCCTCCTCAACGAAGATCAACATTGACACAATATTGATATTCCTACTAGCGTGTTTTCTACAATAAGTGTATTATTTACAATTATATGCTCACCTATATTCATTGATATTTACACTCATCTATCCTAGTTAGAAATTAGTAGATATAACAATCTGCATATGACTTGAGAGTAATCAACAACTCTAAGCACTCTTCATAGTACAGACTCTTACTGTTCCAATCTTCTTCCAAGTGATTCAAATCATCTAGCCAAACAGCTACACGTATTAATCCCACAATGTAATTTTAACACCTTTAATTCTGTTTTGCGCGACCCCCACTAGTACGCTCTAATTGCTGTAATTACAGCACAACAACTTTTTGAGATTCCTAGTAATGTGAATTCTGTGTATAAAAGATCTCTTCGTAGCGCTTGTTTATTTTTATTTTTATTT
>JAHYSP010008491.1:1745-13077 GCA_019455505.1 Pleochaeta shiraiana | reverse complement strand
ATATGAAACTTAAGTATCACAGTTCGCCCAGTTGTATCAAATGGCTAGAGTTTTATATATGGAAACATGTTTTAGAATGACAACAACCATACTTGTGTACTATAATATCACAGATCAGTTGACACTTACCTTTTTTTGTACTTGGGATATCGTCACACCATGATCTTCAATAAAATGGTGACTATAGCCTTGACGCAAAAGCTATAAATTTTAAGACTTATTTCATGAGATCTGTAAATTGAATGACTTCAAAAAAATCTAAGGAGTTGGTCTGAAGGTGTATTGGAGGCTCAGGTCTTTGCTAACCTTGTAGTTCGAGTCATGGTGAAATGTATGTATTATCCCAATGAGAAGGGGAACTTTAAGACGTATCGAAAGTCTGTCGGTCAATCCTTCAAAAATTTATCGAATTTGTTATCTAACTCATGATAACATGTTAAGATAGTAGTTTCATTTGTACATAAGTCTGAGCTAAGTCTGGTGCGCATGTCTTGCGTCCTTAGAAAGTAAGAAATCGACCCTGATATTAATAGGAAAATTGCAAAAGCGAGCTGTGGTTAAAAAAATCTTGAAATAACTTTCTTGATAATAACAATTTCTGATTATGCAGGTCATTCATACGACTTGATCATGCATCAAATAGCATTCTTGAATAGTACATTTGCCGAGAATAATATAAAATAATCTAGGCGTAGGTGAGCTGCCTACGCATAACGCCTAATTTCATGAATTTGTACATCCGAATACCTTATTCAAGCAGAGTTAGTTATCCCCAGGAATTATTAGAAAACCGATTCGGAGAGGGAAGAAACCTGGGTTGTTAAGGGTCGAGGAATTTTTATTTTACACAATCCTGAGTGAGGATAATGAAATGCTTATGACTTTTTATCTAAAGGAAAGCTAAAAGATATTTGATGGTAATGTAAATCATCAAAAAATGGTAAAACTTTCTTAACAGATGAGGACTATAACGAGAGCGAAATAAGATCCACTATTTCGTATTGGTTACTTTTAGAAAGCAAATATTTTTCTTTCGTCGGCCTGATTAACCGAGCTGACAAAATATTATTAACAATGTCTTAATGTACTGTTAGAGAGAATAAATAATATGGAACGACCGCGATCACTACTCAATAAAATGTAAGTGAGAAGCAATGCGTTGTTGACTTGCAGAAACTCTTGCGCGCAGCTTATACTGTTAAAAAATGGAAATTGCGGGCGGCGAATCAAAAAAGGCTGTGGGCCACTTTGTGTTTTGTACTGTTTTGAATTGTTAAGATATGTTTTTTCATTAGGTCAACCAACTCTTTTATGGAACCAGTGTTGAGACATGAATAAGTAGCATCTCATAAGAGTTTTCTAAGCCACTTACCATTTCCCTTCAAGATTGGTCTGGAATTATGGTTGAAAAATATTTTTTTTACTTCTTACAAATCCCCATAAATTCCTTAACATTGTGAACTGGAGAATCTTGGCTTTGGAGTATGTTCATCTTTATCATGGACATAGCTCTGAATAATATCTATATGGATGCCCAAAGTTTTGTACTTAATACACTTATTTCTTTCGCTAGCGAAACGCAATCTTGAATATGGTTTGCAGCCAAATTTTCTTTTAATTATTTTATTTTGAAGTTCAGATGATATATTAAATATAAAAAGCTTCGATTAAGTATATAACTCCGAATAAAAGAAATGATATGGCACCGCCTAATGTTACTATTAATTCAAAATAATTAGTCGCTTGAATTTTGGGAATTTTAGGATACCACTAACCAACTCTCATACTCACTTTCCCGGCAATGGCACGGCCTCCAACAACAGCGACACCTGTACAAGCTGCATGACCACATACTGCACCAACAGTCACCCACCAATAATCCTGACCAGCTGCCATCGCTATAGTAGCAATTTGACTTCGATCCCCCCACTCGCCTAAGAACGTCATGACAAAGGTTTGCACCCATGCAGGACTTAGCAAGAGAGATAAAAGATTGTTTAGTCCTTTTAGTGTACTCCTGATTGTTGAGCGTGAAGGAGAAGGTGACCGATCGGGAGATGATGATGGGCTTCGCGGTGGTGATGGAAGTCTTGATCTGGATCTAGATCTTCTAGTTCTAGATTGACCCAAACCCATCTCAAGAGCGTATGGAGAAGTAGAGGATCGATCTTTTTTCATATTGAATGCAAGATTTTCTTTTTCCTCCAGTTCCAGTTCAACCTCCTTCATTTCAGCCCCTATACCCTCTCCAGAACTCATTTCTAGGCCTTCTTTTAACATCCGTCCTCCAAAAACTAGAAATAAGCCAGCGGCTAGGAAGCTAGTGAATCGCTTGGGAATTAATGTAGGAACGGTATGACCTAGGGTTGCTGATAAAATCGTCATCACTAATAATGCCGAGAATGCTGCTGAGAAGACTAGAAGTCTATCATGTTTCATGGCCATGAGAACTGCTACTAAGAAGGTTTTGTCACCCACTTCTGAAAATAGAATCATGGTAAGTGAGAGAAAGTAGGAGTGAAGAGGTTGTATAAGACGTTCATTTTTATCGCTCCATAATAAATCGTACTTTGGAGATTTTATATCTGATTTCAAAATATCTAGGTGATCTTTTTTCGCAGAGCCAGGAAGAGGATGTGGTAAGTTACTAAGTCTACTAGGAAGATTATTCGGTTTCTGTTATCAATCAGTCTGTAGTTCTTCGTTTGAGAGTTATGGTCACCTCTAGTCCGGCGAGGTTATCTTTAGTTTCTTTTTCATTTTCGTCTGAGTCTTTCGTCTTTGATTTTTCTTTTCCAGAATCTTCGGGCTTATCGAGAGGAAGCGGCGGGGCTTCTTTAGGTGACGCCGGCTTGTTCTCATAGCGTTCGCCAGTTTGTCCTTCTTGTGCTTTTCTTGCCTTATCTTTTTCACTGACTCCGCCTTCTGTACCGGTAGTTCCATGCTTTGGAGGCTGTCTGATCGGATCGTCCATAACTCCATCGTTGATTTCTGGAATCTTTTCGTGCCCAGATGTTGCCATCTCTGAAGTCTCCTTCGGCACCATTGAATCACTAGTTTGAGACTTGAGTGATGGTTGGGCTTTTTTTGTATCCTTCTCAGTTCCAACCCAGGGGCCAGCATGTGGCTTTCCATCTTTACCGTCTACTGGCGCATCTTTCGTACCGACATCGAACTTTGACTTTGTGTTTCGATCGGCTGGTGACTTAACAATATCTGACTTAATATTTCCAGGAAGTACATGGTTGGATAGGCTCAATTGAGCCTTATCTATGGGTGGAGCCGCAGTAACTGAAATTGACAATAGAAGAACGAAGTAGGGACTAGAGCACTTTATGAAATACATTGTCAACTTTTGATCAATTTTTGACTCTGATTATCAGTCTTTATTAATATGGCGGGATCTGTGTAATCAGTAATATCCCCTGGATTAATTTTGGAAATAATGTTACGGAGTGTTCTGTCTGGAAATTTGTTCATCGACATGTCATTTTGTTCTAGACTCTTCCATATTAGTAGTAGGATTAGCAGTAGGGGTGATTTAACCTAGATGTCAGACCCTAGATTAAAGATATTTCGTCTAATTTAGTACTATTTCGCTTAGAAAATAAGCCAGTAATAAGTCCAAATTCCTCCAGTTTGGTTGAAGCTTATCAAAATCTCGAGCATGTTACTGACGGGACGGAGTTTTTTAAATTATCTACAAAGTCATTTCATTCTCAAAAGGTCTCCATATTTTAAGTCCTAATTAGCGCTAGCGCTAGTATAAATAATAGAAACTATGTATAATTTGTAAATTTATGTCATCCTCAATTATACACTTAAAAGTGAACTAAATTTCCCTTCACTAACTCTATTTCACCCTTTTCAATTCATATGTACATGTACTTCTCCTCTTAGCTACATGTAACGATCGCGAAAAAATCAACTTTGCTTAATAAGCTCAGTGCACTCGACAAGAATCCTTTGCGCAGTGAAGATTAAGTTCAGTTTATCATACCCGAGCGCATCCCATACATAGAAATATTGTTTTATTCCCATAATAATACCTTCCCACAAATATAAATAGCCTAAATTTGTCACCCTGCGATTGCAGTTTGTCTGCACATGGATCAGAAGTCCTGCAATGTTTAAAGTAGTGCGTGGATTCAACTTCAATATGTTCTAGATTGGGGCTCAGAATGTGAGTCCTCTTCGTCTAGTTTGACGAATCAAACGTCGTTTATTCAATATTGGCAGGATTTGGTTCGTCTAATTACCCGAGATAGACCAGATGCCGAGTTCTAACTTGTAGACTTTAAATGTGTAGCCCTTCGGAGATCAAGTTTGTCCCTAGTCTCATACAAATTTATATGAGACTAGGGACAAACTTGATCTCCGAAGGGGTGTATATTACTCCCTCCGTCGATATTGTTAGAAATTCTTACCTCTCATTAGCATGAGTTTTTACAACACAAACAGAGGAATATAGTATATTCAGCTCTATATGTTACATTCATATGATATTAAAGAAAAATTTGATAATCTTAAGAGTTCAGTAGCAGACATTTGGTGGTGATTATGTAATCACTGATAGCTGGATACTCACACGCAGGTATGATCTGAGATTTAACTCCCTATTCCTATTCAAGGTCTGCTGCAACGCACGTCTCCACAAAATTTCGCAAAACCTATGAAATGCGCTGTTCCTCAACTAAACAAATCGGATCAATCATTTGATTGCAAAGCTGTTACTAAAAGGTAACTTATATTCTTGAACCATCAAATACGTTTATGCTGAACGGTTAACCTCGCTTTTTTAACATCCTTGTGATTATCTTGGTGAGCGGTAATCGAGTACGGTGTTTACTTCAAATTTCGACTAGCAAATGGACAGATATTTGTTAAAGCATTTAATTTTTCTCATACACATTGAAAGTTCGAACAATTAGGCCAGATAATTTATCTTGACTGATGAATCCTGGATCACTGGTAGTCAACACAAATGCTCGTTGGTCCTGTCAGATGTCACGTTCCTAAGGCCTATGATTAATTAACCAATCAGTACCCAAAATCATTAAGGACTAGTTTTCCTCTAGACGCCAAGGGGATTTCGTCTCTTTTGCCCCACTTCAAAATCTCTCCTTTTACTGAGGTGAGATCAGGATTCCGGATCAGATTCAGAATTGTTTTTGATGACTCATGTATTTTTATCACTTCTGGTTACGAGTAGTTATTTTTTATTTTTTAAATTTTTAGTGTCTTTACTGAGTCAAAGACTATCAACGACTTGAAATCATGACTAAGTGATCTAGATTAATTGGACACTGACAGTTAAACAAAATTTGCGAATACCACCACAAGAAATGAAGTTACTTCCTGTCCCTCTTGCACTTCTCTTCCGTGTATATCCACCATAGAGTAAAAGTATCAAAAAACCTTTGCGTGTTTGAGTGTGTCTCCATCAACGTATGCATTTCACTCTCTAAGAATTTGGATCTACTGGATTCGAACCAGCGGTTTCCCGTTTCAAATGGGGCAGGTGTCAAGCCTACCCAAACTCTACTAAGACAGGCCCGGATGGCCTACCGCTACACTACCCGACGCGTCACAAAATGTCTCTCGATCAGTTATGGCTAATATATTCTTGGCAGACTAAGAAAATTAATGTCCAGTCCAACAGTGCGACAGGAATTCATAATGCAAAAGATTGCAGGCTATACTTAATCTGGTCTAGTTAAAGTGTGATTTTATTTTGGGTGTAAATTTTCACCGAAGAACAGTTCTGTACAGTGTGCGTGCTTTCAGACACCAGAAAATTTTCTCTCGGAATTCATAAGATGTGTACTAGATTTCAAAATTTCTATTCGTGCATGAACTAATTTGATTCCTAAGGTACAAAGCAAAGCAAAGCAAAGCAGCCTTCTCAAAAATATTATCAGCCTCTACACACCAGTATCCGCCATCTCTCTCCCTCTCAAAAAAAAAATACTAATCAGTAAGGAACGTGCCCTCATCCTTCATCTGCTTCAATTACCGCTTGACACCATGAGTTAAATCAATATTTTCAGGTTATTGGAGTTGATAGATCTCCACGCTTGTAATGACATCTGCTAAAGCTTATTGTTTGAAGAACTTTTACTGCCTTGAAGTTTTGGGCCGTTTGCCTCGATGAATTCCTTGATCAAGTTCCAAAAAGACTCGGTAGGATCCAGGTCAGTGGAGAATACTGGCCAGAAGACTTTACTCATATTTCTTCGAATGAGTTCCTATTTTGCTGTAGAAGACTAGTAGTCGGGAGCCTCATCTTGAATCATTACGAGGTCGGATTTTGTTCAAACTTTCGTATCTGTAGTTGGCATGATCTTTTAGAAATATCATTGTGAACTAATGGAATCTGCTCATAGATTGTCATATTTTGAGCTCTCTAAGATCACATTATTCCCACTGGAATGTGAGCTAGAGAGTCAATAATTTTGCACTCAGCAAAAGGTGCTATGAGCGGCGCATGGCTCGACTTAACTTGGCAGAAGGATATCGCTTTTGAAAATTAGACTAATGGTCTCAATACTTTGCACAGACGAAACGTGAGTGATTGGTGGCAAACATTTAGTAACACTTATAGCAAGGTTGGTACTAAAATTTGTAATAAATGTCCCACACTAGCTCAATGTTTTAGCGTGATGAAGCCTACGTCGAAGATAATGCCACTCAAAGTTTGCAACGCATGATTGGAAGAATTTTTGGCAGGTTGAATATCGGGAGCTAAAATAGAACCTTTTCTCTTCTGGGAGAAAAGTTGAGGCACGATGACGTCGTAAAAGTATTGTGAGAAAATCGTGCTTCTGGTTGAGGGAAAGTTGCGATCAATTAGATCTCTTTCCTTGATGTAAGATGGAGCTTCTTGCCAAAATTCAAGGGCAACAATTGACGAACTAGCTGGAAGGGTAATTGTACTCCCATACAAGGATCTGAGTTGTGAAAGTCAATGTTCGAATACTAGGCTAAAAGGCTTTGTAAGACCCTGGTGATCTCTATTTGACTTTCACCATTCAGATCCTTGTATGAGAGTATTGATTTTCTGGCTATCGTATTCCCCATACCTCAATCCTATCATGCACTTTTGGGATATGAAGGAGCATTACATCGAAGATAACTTACCTGAAATAGAAAGGAGTAGCAGGGTCTTCCCTGAAACACTGCGGCATATTGTTGTAGAGTCATAGGAATCAGTTTCCCCGGTGTACCTATTTCGTCTCATTTAAAGCATACCAGCTAGGTGCCAGGTCGTTATAAATGCGAGGAAAGGCCCTATTACGTACTGAATTCTTCCTTATAGATATATACTCATGTTTTTGAGAAGAATATTAGCTAGATAAACCATGATTTTCTTGTATTTGGTGTATTGTTAAAGAAATAAACAGAGAATGTAAAGATTTGTCTGGAAGTTATTACAATCGAGCTAAACTCTTGTGTTGGTATCTTTTCCAATATAAATTAGGTTGGGCTAAGGACGGATTAGGTATGGTCAAGGCTAGTCAGCCAACGATGTGCTGTAGTATCCCTGTTGCCTCATGCTGAGTACCAACCTTTCCCTAGAGACACAGCACTGTCTATCGAGGTTGACTAACATTAGTTCATGTAGGCGGGGTCAAGTAAATGCGCTGAGTCCTGAAATAAATCGGCGCGTGAAGAACCAAATAACTCGAAATACCGTTAGTAACAAATTTCATACATATCATGCAACCACGAAGGCCTACGTCAACACACCTCGATACTCATTTCCATCTCAAGTAAATCTTCTCATTCTATCAATATATAAGATCAGTTCAGTGGAAAAGTTGGTGAGCTCAAGAAAACTTTGAGAGTAGGAAACTGCATGGCGGTTCCGACAGTATTTGATAGCAATACAAGACACAATACAAGACACCTTTCACAACTAATGCAAAAATCTCGTTACTCTGCGAATAACGGTCAACCATTGTCATCTAAAGCCTTAAATTTATCAGAGCCATCAGAGAACTTGACTATTGGTTCCGAGCGGCCTACAGCTAGTGGACGTAGGTATGAATGATCCTTGAGAAAAATACCTATTTAGCTAGATAAAATTGATACGAGAAAAAATTTAACTAATTCTCTAAAGTTTTCTAAGCAAGCATTATATTCGAAAGCTTAAAGCGATAAAGCGAACAAATCCTAGGAGGAATTCCAAATCACCCGAAAATGAGCCTGTACTACCTAGAGAATTGCATCATTCAAAACGCAATTCAGTCGAGCAATCTTCTCTTCCTTATCAAACCTTTGAAGAGTCCAATAAATTCGGTATGAGAGTAAAAGAGGAAAGACTTCACTCAAATGGTGAAAAACTTATTGTTTCTTCAATTGAATGTCGAGACTCTCCGCCTCCAACTCCCATAAAAGTAGAAAGAT
The DNA here is from genome assembly GCA_019455505.1 of Pleochaeta shiraiana. Lineage (NCBI taxonomy): Eukaryota > Fungi > Ascomycota > Leotiomycetes > Helotiales > Erysiphaceae > Pleochaeta > Pleochaeta shiraiana. Next base: position 4,668 of record JAHYSP010008491.1, on the reverse strand, counting down.
CTTCATTTGAAGATTTTCACCTGGCTCTGAAGGAGAAATCTGCTCCTCTCTTCGTGGATGATTTTGAGAAATCTGAGTATGATATTGGAAATGCTCCTTTATTTCGGAAAGAAGCAGAAAAATCAAGTTCTTACTCTCCAAGTCAAGAACCATTTTCCAGTAACGAGAGCCATGAAAATGATTTTGAAGAAGACCAAAGAAATCCAGACCCAGAACGGAGAGCTGTTATTCCTCGATCCCGACATTACAGCCTAAAAAAATATAACCCCTCTTCATCTACCCGGTCAGAGGTCTGTCAAACTTTAGAAAGAGCAAACTCATCAGGAAACAGTGAAGATGAAATAGAGCAAGCATCTAATCCTTCTTTCAACCAGGTTAGCAAAATGGCCAAAAAAATTGCAGCTCAATCCAGAGCGAACTCATCTGGAGCGCAAATACGTGTCCCATGGTCACATAATGATGAGCAGCTTTTACGAAATGGTATTGAAGAACATGGATGTAGCTGGAGCCAACTATCAAATAGTATATATGGCTGGGACAAGAGGCGTGATCAAGTAGCTTTGAAAGACAAAGCTAGAAATATGAAAGTTGCCTATCTCAAGTTAGTAATCCTTATCATATCTGATAAAATTAATCTTATATCAATCACTGACAATCTACCAGGGCAGGCGTTCCTCTACCATTGAATTTTGATAAAGTACGACTCGGAAAGAAAGAGATTGCCTCTGTGAGAACCGTAATACCTGACTATGAACCTGATGAATGATCATGATAAGAGACCCTGGGCTAGGTCTCAATAAAACCTTCTGTTAGTTTGGCGTCTTAAGAAAATTTCAAGCTTTACATCTAAAACTATGCTGTATTGATCCTAGGGCAACTGGACTAATATTAATCAATAAAACTGTTGCCTAGTAGAGCTGAAATGATAGTTCAAACAACCCAAATTTCAGTTGTTTTTTACCTCAAAAAGATGCTCGACTAGTTGCAGCAGATGTCAAGATATCAATCAATCCTATATCAAGCTAATTTGCACTCATTTCTTCATGAGAGGCAAAGAAGCCTGGAGATGTGGAATTTATCCCAGAGGTCTTACTAAAATTAACTCAAAAAAAATTTAAGCAGCTGATAAATTGGTCCGAAAATTGACTAACTGCCCCGTAAATTTTGCGCCTGTCATGGTTAGTAAGGTACACATACACCGGTATAAGGGTAAATATAGCACTGCATGGAGTCTAGTGCCTGCCGAATGCAATGCTAATTATACTCTTGAGCAATTGTAATCCTCAAAGAGTCTTAGTGGCCCATACTCTATGAATAGTTGGGAATTTAGAAAAAGTAGTCCAAAAATTGAATTAGGTAACGAAAACTTTTCACACAAGACTAAATCTGTCTCAATATCTTATCTGATCAATTCTCTCAACTAATTGTTTTCACTCGGCTTGTTTATCCCAATTTGCAACTCCTAAGACAGTATCACCATGTCTTAAAAAAACTTTAAACTCTCATCAAATCGCCATCTTGGATGGTAAAGAATAACATTATGGTATTTAGAGGATGATTTCTCGGACTTGAATTTATTTATTCAATTTAGACTCGAGGCCGAATCCCCATATCTAATCGTTGGAGAGCCGTTGGAGCCGATTGGGATTGCGTTAAATAGCCAGAGCTCAGCTTGTTCAGGCCATTACTACCGCTGAAAAGTCAAACATTTACAATTTTCGAAAAAAAAATTAAAAAATATGATACTAAGAGACAAAAGTTACAGATATTTTAAAACACTTAACTATAATTACTCTAACAGGTCCTCATTCTACCATTACGTGATTCCTACACAACAAAAAATGAGTATGTAGGCAAGACAACCTATCTACTTATCTCCCATACAGACTCTAATTTTTCCCAAGATAATGAGATGAGAGAAGTTGACTAAGGAAAATATTTTATTTTATGCGCCCTTTTGAAGCTTGTCTATCTGTATTGAAGAATTGTGACTGAGTAAGATCGTAAATTATGATACTGGGGGAGCGTAGATGATAGTTTTGATGATATTTTTTTCTTTTTCTTTTTTTTTATTTGTGTTATTTTCCATGTAAGTAAATATTCGTTTCTTCTACGTTTCTTGATGATGATTGTTAAAAATGTCTGTCCTCAGAGCCTGAGGGAAGGCTTACGACTTAAGCTCATTTTCCGGCCGCATTTGCGTGTCCACTTATACAATGAAATATGGACGTCCTCCTGCAAAGGATAAGCGTCAACTAGTTTGTTTAGATTAACACTTGTCATGTATGCTCTCTGTCGCTCAGTACCAGAATCGTACATGTCTTTTTCTGTACCTGCACCTCTCATCAAATCCAAAGTAGCCGCACTGTATATTGATTTAGAATGTTGTATTTGATTTTGTGCGGCAGGTATAAAAGCGATTGTGGTACATTGTACCTCGGCTTCGACGCGTTTTATTAAGCGTCGACGCTTGACAGAAAAATTCACACATGCGGGATGTTGAAGTGAAGCTCTAGGAGTAAGATCAGTAGCCTAATGCTTGAATAAAGAAAGATCTTTACATGTGCTTGAGTCTCCCTCACTCCTCGTGTGAAGATTTTACCTACTCCAAGAGCTCCTTCTGGACGATCTTTTCACTTCACTTTGTGAGGCTCCAGAAGAAAACGTCTTGATTCAATATTTGGGATCGGTCGAGGAGTCGTTCCATCGAAGTACCAATGGGGATCGATATTAGCTATGAGAAGAAATCCGGGACTGTTCTGACTATTACGTATCATGTGAAAGCAAAGTATTCCGATACTTTGTCTCACTGTGCAGTTACACGGTGGCAGTGAATCTGCAAGTTTCAGAGGTAGTTTACTACGCTCTTCTTGTATAAGCCCTAGAGTATATGGGTGAATAAACGAAATAGTAATCCTGAAAT
>JAHYSP010008455.1:4211-16679 GCA_019455505.1 Pleochaeta shiraiana | reverse complement strand
TCCCTAGGGGCACTTGGCGTGCCTGTGCAGTCCGAGGCTACCAGGCATATCAGGTTGTCCACTGACAGCATATATTTCTACACAAACAATCCGAGAGACTCCAGGGTTGCTTGGGGCATCCATGATATCACAGCAAGTGTAACGCAAGAGGTGCATTCTATGTTCTATGTAAATAAGTACAAACTAATTACTAGTGAGTCATATGACTTCTTCCACGTGATCGACTCAATCCATATACTGTGTCACAGATCGGGTATGAAAGCAATAGGCATTCAAATAGATGATGGTAAATAATTTATAATTCGACTATCGAGAGAAACCTACGAGAGCTCTATCTACACATACATATATTCTGTACATGACACTTTCATTCAAGTTTCATGATATGACTCTTGTAAGCTATCCTAGCAGAAGGATATTCATGTAAAAAACAATTGAACTCTCTAAATATTTTGATTATTAGTTCCGAAAGCTTATTATTGTTAAGCTATACGATTCCGGAATTGCTGAACTATAAGAATTCGGAAATGTTGAGCTTTTAGATTTCAGAATTACTTGATAACCGTAAAATTACTTTGGTGAAGTCTCGCAGAAGTTGTCTCCATATTTGGCGGTGTCTATAATTAACATTATAGACTACAGGTCACCGACGGCTTCACAGCCGTAACATACTGACAGCTTATCTCCAAGAAATCGTTGCAAGTTTTGTTTCCCAGAAAGAATCTACTCGCCTTTCGTGGAAGGTATTTTAGGATAAATATGATCATGAAACGACCATTTTCACACTCGAGCTTTTTAATTGTTTTTTCGAGTTAAATATGGGAGGAGATATAGTATCCGATCATATCTCAAATTTCGAAACAACATACGCTCACGTATTTAATCAATATTAAGAATTGTCTCGGGAGGAAGTAAAACACCTGAAATATTTACTAGCTTCTGATCCCGTCAAAACTTTGTCTTTGCTTCGCATTCTTCCTTCATAATTTGAGAATATTGTGGATAATCTCATGTCCAAGGATCGTATTACGTTTGCCGATGCTAACAAGCGGCTGCTAGATATACAAGCTTCTAGAAAATCTCCTACCAGTAATTCCACGGCTTATTCGGCCAATAAAAAATCGTCATTTGGCAAAAAAAAAGAAAAAAAAAGGAAAGTAATGTGCACTTGGTGTAAATCAAAGGGTAATCAGTGCCAGGGACATGTCCACTCTCAATGTCAGCAATTAAAATCGTATAAAAAAATCGAAGGGCAGGCAAGAACCAGAGAAAAAAAAAGGCTCATGCTGTTTACTCAAACGATTCAACTTCGAACTCTATTCGGGAATTAGATTTCTCAGTCGAAAGAGCCTTCCTATCTCGGTCTTTAACCCGTCACCCATGGATTCTTGACTCCGGTGCGTCCTCCTATATATCGCCTTTTAGGAAAGATTTCTCGTCACTTTCTCTTAGAAACTGTCATGTTGAAATCGTATCTGGAGCTTGGATGGATACCCATCCAATGATCTGGAAAAATTGAAGCTGATCTTCTCCCAAGTAATCGTCAGGTTGTCGCAGCTACTGTTGAAAAAGTATTTTTTGTACCTAGGCTAGGTGAAAGATTGTTGTCAGAATCAAAATTGGAAAATGATGGTTTCAAAATTTTGTCAAGTAAGGGAGTAGACGTGTTTTGAGGAATGATTAGGAATGGCTGTGCGCAAAATTTAACAATTTGGGACAATATATAGTTCAAGTTGTCAATGAAAAATCTGCTTTCGCCTCCTATCTTAATACTCATTAATCACTGGGTCATCCGGGATAATCTGTTATGTCCCAAATGCTTAAATTAGATTCCTCCGTTCCACAGAAGCCCAGATCATTTACATACACATCCTGTCTTCTTTTTAAATCAAAACATAAAACCCCCAAGACAACTCATCAGCGTGCCTCTCGGAAATTTGATCTCGTCAATTCTGAATTGTCGTGTGGATTTTCCACCAAATCGCTCGGTGGAAAATAATATTACATCACATTCACTGACAACTTTACGGGGTATACGTGGATCTAGTTTCTTAAAAACAAATCAGATGCTTCAAGCGCAATCCAACATTTCATTCGCATGGTAAAAATACAATACAATACAGCGATAAAATCGCTTCAGATAAATAACGGTGGTGAATATACTAACTCAGATGTCGAAAAATTCCTTGCAGGATTTAGTATGATTTCAAGGCGATCGCCTCCATGTTCACACCAATCGAACAGAATTACGAAACGATTTAATCAAACAATAGTGAACAAAGCGCTCACAATGCTATTGGACCACGGGAAATACTTTCAGCCGAAGCTATTTCTATGGCAGTCTACTTATACAATATACTCCCTCATTGTAGCATAAATATTCAATCACCGATTGAGTTACTGAACGAATATGCATTTATCGACCACTCAACTCCGCCCTTTTGGCTCAAAAGCTTTTTTTCATATATCCGAAGAAGCTAGACCAGCTGGCTCAAAATTGTCGCCCAAGGCTGTAGAAGGTATACTCGTTGGACATACTGATTCTTCTAAGATTGTCCGCATTTAAATTCCATCTAAACTCTCTATTGTTGTTACGCGACAAGTAATATTCCCACCTTCAGTTCAAGGGGAAGTTTCTTTGAACATCAGCAGATCTGACGCGGAAACACCAAAAACAGTTTTTCCTTCATCTAGCATGCGTGGTACACCTTGAGTTCACAGTTTACCAAGCCCTATTTTAGATTCGCTTGGTCTTACTACGGTTCCAAGTACCTTCATACCATCTTGTCAGCAGAGAGAAATTAATACTCTTAGTACCCCTCGCTCTCAAGATATATTTCAATCTTCATATTCTTCCGAACTACGACGAAGTGACAGGACTAGACGGAAACTAGATCGATATAGAGATTACAGGGCTCACTTAGTCACTGTAGAGCCTTCTACTTATAAGCATGCCCCAGCAGTCGGTGAGGCTGATTCTTGGAAGGAAGCTATTGACGAAGAAATTGACGCTCTAAAGCGCAATAACACTTGGGAAGTTTTTCCACGACCAAAAGATCGCGCCGTAGTTGCGTCACGTTGGTTTTTCATAATTAAACATAATATTGATGGATCTATCGAAAGATATAAGGCGTGGCTTAGCGCAAAAAGATTTCCTCGGGTTCCTGGAACCGATTTTGAGGAAACTTATGCCCCAGTCGCTCGTTTTGGTTCTCTGCGCTTATTTCTTGCCTTAGCTGCTCAAAGTAATTGGAAAGTCATACAAATAGATAGAAAATCCACATTCTTTTATGGAAAATTGGACCAAGGCAAGTATATGGAAATTCCCGATGGGTTTAAGGAATCCGGTATGGTATACAAGTTGCAAAAGTACATCTATGGCTTGAAACAATCCTCATTTGTCTGGTATTCGACTTAAAAAAATCACCTTAATTAACAATGGATTCGTTTCAACGTATTTCGACCCATGCATCTTCGCACATAACAATACTACTGTCTATGTTGCTGTTTACGTTGATGACATTATGATTGCTGGATCTGACTCCAAAGTTTTAGAGAATACACGCCAGATTCTACATTTGGAGTTAGAATGTAAAGACCTTAGTCTAGTTCACTATATTCTTGGAATACAGTTTAAAATCACCCCGCAAGGCATATCGTTATATCAAACTTCATATTTTATTAAAGACCTCAAAAGATTTAATATCTTTGATTGTCACCCTGTCGGTACACCTCTTGAACCGAACGGCCAACTTCAATCATTTGACCCGACAGATCAAATAGACGATATCAGTTTTTATCAATCTCTTTGGGCTCATAAATGTATAGATATATTGACACACGACCTGATCTCGCATTCTCCATTACATTGCTTTCTCAATTCTCTTCATGCCCCGGATCAACACATCTAGCTGCTGCTAAAAGTGCTCTGAGGTATTTAAAAAGGACCCTTAATAAAAAACTCTTCTTCACCAGTAAATATGGATTTACAATTCATGTGTTTGCGGATGCTTCCTGGGGTAATATATCGATTATCGCAAGTCTTTTTCGAGATATACATTTCGACTAGGGGAAGCCTCTATTTCTTGGTGTTCCCAAAAATAAAAGGCAGTTGCCCTTTCTACAGTTGAGGTAGAATATATGGCTATCTGCCTTACTTCCCACCATATTATCTGGCCAATAAGAGCTATAAAAGAGCTTCGACAAGGCTACACTGCTATTGTTCATGCGGACTCAAATAGAGCAATAGATCTCTCCGGAAATAACAAATTTACTCGACGTTCGAAACACATCGACATGGAATATCATTTTGTCCGTGATCACTCCAACAAGGGCTTCAAGCTTTAACACATCCAAACTTTTTCCCGAGAATTTGGCCGATCTGTTGACTTAAGCTCTGCCTAAGTCGGCTTACGGATTTTTAACAAATAAAATCTTGATGTAGACATGATTCAGCCTTTATTACAACAAAACCAAGCATGTTTTCGCGGATTTAACTTGTAACTTCGTGATTCGAGACGTTCCATTACCCAAGAATCATTTTTGACCATTTCTCGAATTTTTTTTTCCCCAGTTATCAGGTCATCTATCATGTTAGATGTAACTCTGTTAACTGGTTGAAGACATTCATTCATTGCTTTTTGTAAAGTGGTAGGGTCATTAGTTAATCCAAAGGGCATGACTTTAAACAAATATTGTCCCCGAGAAGTAACGTATGAACAAATTTTTTGCGCTCGGCCACTGAGCTCTATTGAATAGAAGCCTAATTTGAGGTCGATTTTGGTATAGAAACTGTGACCTGCGGCTTTCCGGATTTCGTCTTAAGCCACTGGTATTGGATAAGCATACTTCTCCGTATGCGCGTTAATTTGTCGAAAATCTCTAACCATTCTTCCTTTTGGTCTACCATCTTTGGGAACTAGTATGGCACGACTTGAAATAGGCTTTGACCACATCACAAATCACCCTTCTTTATGCAATTACTGATGAATTCTTTCATGATTTCTCTATCTTTTGGCGAGTATCCTGCTGAAACAGGTTTTAAGACTCCAGTTTAGTCTAAGACTATGTCTTGTTTAATTCCTGTTGCGAGGATTGCGCTACCTGTGGTTTGTTTAACATTGAATAGAGTCGAAAATTTAGATTTGAGAAGGGATACGCTTTATTCAATTTATTTTTTTATAAATTGGGTACTTGAGGTACTGTGACGGCTAGTTAGCCGGTTGATACCTGTAGCATATGCTTTTAAGCATATGCCTGTCCAATAAGTCACTTCTATCAGGTCCAATGGGTCAATCCCATTACATGTGGCTGGTACTTTTGATATTTTGATGAGGCTAGAATTAGGAGTCAAGTGTGGCGGCTGGTTAGCCGATTGATGCCATCAGCGGGCCAACTCTAAAGGAATCGATTTTACTTACGATATTTTGGAGAGAGGCTGGAACGGGACTCATACATTCAGAAGAATACTGATCAGGATCACTGAAGGCGTATGTAAAGCATATAAATAGAGCAGCTTCTAGCTACATTATCGTCTCCATAGATTTAATTCTTGACTACCATCATACATCTTAATGCCCATTGCTTTTCTTATATGATCCGTGACAGGTGCAAGTCAAATGATGAGCTCTATTGGAAGTGATAATTTTTTCTCAATGTTCTCTGAATTGGCTAGAATATTTTTAGTCGCCCAAGTTGTGACGAATTTCGAGCTCATATCCTCTATTGAAATTGAAATTGTAGTGTGTACCAGTTAACTTGGTTAACTATATACCATCGGACTGAAGAATGCAAAGAACTCCTTGTTGATGCAAGACAGATCTTCTTATTCTTAAAGGAGCGGTAAATATACCATCTGGTACGACTTCCCAAATTAATTAGACTGTTGGTTGTGGTGTAAATCTACAAAAATTCTTAAGTCGCGAGTAAGAACAGGGCCGAGTTTTCCCGAAACTTCCTGTAATTGGACTGGTGTCTCTGATAAATACTTTTTGGATAAATGTTGCAAAAAATAGTGAAAACAACGTAACAACTTGCAGTTTCTCATTCAAAGAAAACAAAACTATTAATCCCGTTAGTTTTGCAGGGAAAATTCGATGATATTCAGAGACGTCTTCTCTTGAAAAAAATAAATTTTTGCTGGAAGAGCGCTGAGAATTATGTAGATTAATCTGACGTTTACTGATAGACTTTTTTAGTGGACTTAAAATGTAGAGTTCAGATACGCCGCTGCCTTGGAGTCATTCACTATCATCATTACTGTTACTAACATCAGATATTGGTTCGATAGCTTGGCAGTCGTCGGATTCCCATTGTTATAGAACATTATCGTTATCATGTTGAATAGCTTGATTGGCATTCACAGAATCTGGAGTATTTGGTCTCCTAGAAGGTGGAGAAAGAGGTCTTTTTACTTATTTTAAATTATTTTTACAGTTTTGATTGTGTAGGAAATTGTGTATGGGTTCTGAGAGGAAATATCTCAAAGAATATTGGCACAATAGAACTTCGTCAAAAAATACAGGTTATATTTTCATATTATTATTTTAAACTGGATATCTAATTTAATATATATACAAAAATCTACATCTTGCGATGTTCAGATATGATAACACTTTTGACCTTGTTTCACCATGAAACATTTTGTATCCNTTTTTATAGTGAAACAGATAATGAATAAAACACTGGACCCTTCACAATCCGAATTTCTTCCGTATGTGTTCTTAACCTTATACGAAATATTGATCTTGTTGTTTCAATTTGAAACTAGAAAGTCCTTATCAAAATACTAGACTTCCAACAGATTGTTCACTCGATTTGAAGCTTTGTTCTCTAACGATTGACACTGTCTCTGTTGCCCTATTTGTGCCTAAAAGTATTAAAAATTGCTTGTCGGGGGAAATTTATTATCGTTACATTTCACCTTTTTACAATCCGTACAGTCTGCAATATAATGACCTAGTTTTTCTTAATTACAGCACATTGTTTGAGCTGTGGCTGCATAATCTGACACAATAGTATCGTCAAAAACAGGAGCTAGTGAGACTGCCGTTGCATTTTGCTCTAGATGCAGAGGATCTTAGGATGTTGGGAGGAATTCTCTATCAAAAGTTCTTAAAGACGGTTGTGCCATCCAGTGTTGATATTTTTTGTTATTGTCCACGCAATAGACAAAGCATTGTGCAAAGGGTAAGCATCAATTTGTTGTACTAAAGAGCTCCATACCATTCCAGCATGAGTTTGTAACGTGTACTCACAATCACATTCGACTTCCCGCTCATCCCGTTCTCGTGCAGGCATTCTACGGAATACATGTTCAAAACGTTAAAGAAATTGGGCAGTTGACTAATTTTGCAAAGATCCATTTCTGAATTCAACAAAATCATCAATTGGACTTCTACAGTGATTTGATAGGGCTAGGGTTTGCAATAGAGCCTCTATAGTCATTGGCTACGTCGGTCTACAAGTTTTTCAAAAAGTGTTTACTTGCTAAGAATCACCTTGAAAAAGATAACACGGTTTTTGGGACCATGGTTGATAATATGTCCCTTCTTGAACTAGTGCCGATTGTATTTCTGATAAATGCATTAAATTTTCGAATCATCTGTTCTTGTCAAAGGTTTTAGACCAGGTCTGAATGTTTTATTGCTATTTCTAATATCTTGTGTCGCCTGATTCAAATTAGATTCCGCTACAAGTTCATACCAATACTTCCATAGCCCTTGAATTTGCTCACTGCTACTTTTGTATAGCGGCCAGATCTTGCGAGCCTCTCTATCTATATTGGAATCGGACAAGCAAAAGAGATTTGATATTCCTCGTGGGCCTGAAGATTTAATTAGAGATCGAAAAGTACCTCTTTTTGGATTCCGAGCCGAATTGAGACCAGGAACCGATAATGGACTTCGCGTTGTACTATTTAAGATTTTCAGATCCGAATCTTTCGAACTATCATTTTCAATGAGCTTTGTTTCTGTGGGATCGCTACTGTTTAACATATCGACTGTATTTAAGAGCTTTTCAACAACTTCATCAATTTTATCGATTCTGTTATTGAGATTTTTAATTTTTAATTATAATTTGTTTGCTGTGACCCTATTTTTCGAATCTCTGCCATTGTCTAGGAGAGGGATGGCTCTGAGTCGCTCAGGTCATTCTAGCTCCTCACTATATTTCTTGTTTACGGAGAAGCCCTTTTTTTTGGAAGATAAGTTTCGTAAAACTTTGGTAGGAGACACACCCGCGCATTAAGCAATTTATACCTTTTGGCTTGGGATAGACTTTGGACTCGAAGCACGCCTGTGACCGTTATCACACAATGCCTGTTAAGTTTTTTAGGTCTGGTGTAAGTTCTGCCTTATCTTTTCCAACCGGAAACTACTTATTACTTTAAATACTACTTAAGATTACATAAAAGAATGCACAGATGTTTTGGTTGAAGGATTTTTTTGTATTTTTTTATTAATTTATCGTCCTTATGGAGTCTAAGACTATCAAGGACAAGAGATCATGACTACGTGATTTAGGTAAATTGGACACTCACACTCAAACTCGAACAGCGTTTTCGAATACCGCTACGAGAAATGAAGTTACCTTTTGTACTTCTCTTTCACAAACATCCATCAGAGGAGAAAATTTTCAAAAAACCTTTGGTTGTTCAAGTGTACCTCCATCAACGTATACATTTCACTCCCTAATAAGGTAGGGTCTACTGGATTCGAACCAGTGGTCTTCCGTCTCAAGTGGGGCGGATGTCCAGGCTACCAAAACTCTACGTAGAAGGCCAGCCCAGATGGAATACCACCACACCATCCGACCCTTGGTTGAAGATTGTAATGCAACTTAGTATAACACTTCGTGATCTTGACACACAGGCCCTTCACTTTTTAAAATTGCTGAAGCATCTCAACTTTCACAATGCAGGTGTGGAAATTGTCAAATAGTGATGTGACAAAAGAAGAGGTAATAAATCAGTATAGCTATAAACTATATAAGTCAAATAAGACCGAAAAAGATAAATCCGCTGACCAACGTCAAAGATAACCCCATGAGCTTCCTGAAGTTTTATGACATAGTGGCTCATGTAGTCTTTTTTCAATATAAATTACGTCCTAGTATTTGATGTGAGAAGTAGGATTTATATCACCCCTCTTTAATGTCTACAAGTATTTGCTTATTATTTATGATTCAATTTGCAGTTAAAATTCCTTATACTTTTAAGTATACAAAATTACTTTTGTTTGATCTTCAATATAGTACTATTTAGGATTTAAAGTGATCGATGTACTTGTAGACAACAAGGGCCGTCTGTGTAATCTGTCCAGTTTTTACTCATGCCATATAGTGGTAGTTTAAAATCGCAATATGACATCGTTTAAATTAATTCTCAGCTGATAAAAAATTCCAAATCCGATCGCTGTATTGTTACAGCGGTTTACATAATAACAAATCGCTGAAATACTGCAGATTGAAAGAATCCAAAATGATTTCCGTTAGTGTGAGAAAATTTAGGTGAGAGATTGTAACCATTCATCACCATTCACAAACAAATTTGCTATCTGGGGGCCGAGATCCATTCTTTACGTCAAAGACGTTCGATGAGCTATTCTAACTCGCCAGACTTGAATTTTGTCACTGGAATGGTTGAGATTGTCTCAGCGGTTCTAGGCTCTAGAGGTTGTAGAAGAGTGACATTGGCTTTTTTAATTTTTTAGGGACAAGGAATGATATCGAATAAGGAGTAATTCCAACTGTACACACATTATTTTACTTTTTATATGTGTATCTCTCAAACCAGCCATCGAATCATTCAAGAAAACGCGCCGAGACACTCTCCAAAGAGCAATTAAGGCTTTGCTAGACCTTGCTTCTAGAAGAATCAATGGGATAGATTGTCCGCCAAAATATTAAGATCTGAATCTGATAGAGACTGGTTGGAACTGGATGAAGGAGTTGATCTGATGTCACCTTGAGATAATAATGAGCTATGAAACATTCATTGTTGTAGTGAAAGAGACATGGGATGCAATACCAGAAAAATGGCTTGTAGGACAGGATAGAGACATTAAAAAAAGTATGGCCATGGTTCAGGCAAAATGTCTTCATACATGTTTTGAACGACTGGAAATTAAGAACATTTGGGGATATTTCACAACCCATATTGAATTTTAGATTCTTTTCTGCAGGAGTCCTTCCGTATTGTAGTCATTGGCTAAGATTGACCTGAGACACTGAAAATGACAAAGCTAGAGTCATGGCAGTCTAGGGATAAACTTGATGTTTAGAGAAAGTGGCCGTTGATAATGTGTTTGACAAATATTGTTCAAATTATCTTTTTTGTGATCTTCCTCAGAAGCTTGCCAAATGAAATGAGTTTTACCATAGATGGAATTTTTGTCAAAAGAACTTAATCAAGCATCGACATATTTATTCTACGAAATGAATAGTTTCTTTGATTCTTTTTCATCATAAATAGAGCCGCTATTAGTATCCTTAAACACCCCTGGTGGCAGCCCATCCCTGGCACTGAATTCTTGTAACCATTGCTTGCGATATACATTGCCATTAGGAAGCATTACCAAATCGCTAGCTACATGGCTTTTGGTGTGATTTGCATAGGGTACATCTTTTGCAAGAGAGTTTAACTCCGTACTACATATTGGACAAACTGGTGCCGTAAGTGAGGGGGAGCTGGTTGGCGTGTGAGAGGAGTGGAAAACAGTTGTATTTTTCTTTTGGGAGTGGCAAGAGGGTGTTTTAAGGGCCGAAAGACCAGCCGAAAGGGCTATATTCAATAGAGGCGAAGATGAAAGGGAGAGAAGCTTGTTGTGTGTTTGAGAAAATAGGTTGGCGAGAGTCCGCCAGCGTTCCTGACTATACAAACTCTACCAGATATTAGGCGATTGGGTATAAAAATGAGCTAGAGGATGGCTTACAGCATAGGCTGGCGCTTCTGTTTCTGGTGGGAAGGCAAGAAGTCCACATGCCTGTTGTACCTCTCGGGGATAAGATGCACGATAGGGAAGAAGGAATTTCTTTGCATGAGTAATAGATTCGAGAAGTTTAGCTTGGTCTTGCGAACGTACAAGCTCGATGTGTTGCTGAAAGCGGAGCATGAATTCCAAATTACTCTGTGCGTAGTGAGTTTTCGAACATTCAAAAGAGATACTGAAAAGAAGTTTACCTCCATCCTTCTCAGCTCCTTCTTGTTCTCTTGACACCACGCTAAAGCTTCTATAACACTTTGGTTTCGTATGCTCTCGCGAATCTTGTTCATTTGTATGAATGTATCCAAATCCACCAAATTTTCAATACCCTTCTCTTTAGCTAAAGTTACGGCACTTTCTTGAAACCCATTCCTTAATAGATAATCGATCATTAGTCTATCCAAACGTATTTGACTCCATTCCTCATACTTCACATCATCTAAGCTCTGTATTTCATACAACTGCCTAATATGTCGGATCCGACTTAGTGAATTCTGATGTAACTTAGATTCTTCTTCGGCACAAGCAGTTAATTTACGTTTCAGACCTCGAATTCGGGCGATCATTGAATCGACATTCTTCAATACCCCATCAATAGAAGTACCCGTTGAAATAGACGAATGTGTTGTGTCCTTCAAACAACTTCTTACGGCCGTGCTTTCCTTTTCGACACTGTAATGGGCAGCTTTGAAGTTCTTCCTCAGAAGTTCGAAGGGAAGCCGGAGTAGCGGTTGATCCTGTACTCATTAGCTTCTGTGTTATGCTGAATTTACTTATACCGACAAGTATGAGATGAGAGTCGGGATTCAATTTGGAGGTTGTGTGGTCAGCCATGCTAGAATTGACAAGTTTGAATTTACTTAGGCTAAGAATACTGGCACGATTTTGGTAGACCTTCCCCACCTGACTTTATGATATCTCACGTGAATTATGCCTAGCTCTTAGATCAGAGATGTTACGTGAAACAAATTAAAAGAAAATTTACAACTGACAGCTTTATATTTATCCCTGTTAAGTTTTCAGTTTCTTGTCGTCATTGCCACAAGAGATCACATGAAAGGTGAGTGAAAGAGTTCTAAAGCTTTGCTTTTTTAAAGTTGCTTTAATTTGATACCATGAACCTAAATAACGAGGGAGATTCCTGGAGGAGGGAGATTCCTAGAGGAGGGAGGGTCCTTGGGTTGCATCTTCAATATCATATCTTTGAGAGGGGTAAAAGCTGGAAAAGAAGGCTAAATATAAATGTGCCTTATGTACAGTTATGCGGGGGGAAATTCTATATGAGTTGCGTGGGGCATTTGTGTACGAGATTTTGAGCTAAACCTAAAACTAATGATATTTCCACTAAAAATCCAAACATTCTAGAGCATGATTGGTTAAAATAAATGTCGTTAAGCTTTGTTCAAAATAGCTCACAATCATAATCTCAGTAACTTTTTAACATTTAACATACTGATTTCCACACGGTACTACATACAATGAT
>JAHYSP010008448.1:0-13060 GCA_019455505.1 Pleochaeta shiraiana | reverse complement strand
GGGGGGAGCTGATATATAACCATCTGTGGAGCCGCAATGCGGACACCACATCTCTCATATTTTTTTGTGCAAATACATCAAACAGCTTACACGGAACTCTAGGCTTCCACTATACTGACTAGGACACCATATTATAGCAGAAGTTCATGAAATACCATTACCAAGATCCATTACCAAGACCGAGTTCCTTAAGGCCTTCAAACAGGTGTATTTCAAAGAAATTACTCTCAGAAATCCTGCTTGAGCTAGATTTGGTGGAGTCTGACTAGAGCCTTTTGAACCTCAAACCGTCATCTTAAAGCTTGAAGTCAAGTTGCGGACGCCTATGTCCGTCATATCCTACTGTAGTAACGCCAGCCCTTGAGTTTTTCAAATGCCTCAAAACCCTACAGAGACTCTCTCTTGATCAATTTTTTTTCGAAGTCGAATTAATGGTCATGAAGGAAGCTCGCTAACCCCAATATTTCGGACTGTTACTGCATTGTATAAAGACGCATAGGTTCTGGGCCATGAGAATACCCATCGATCGGCTGAAGTACATACACTTCGAGGAGCAAACGAATCTTCTAGCAAATGCCGACGCGCCAATAAGACCTATTTTACTAAAAGAGGACCAGTTAATGTAGGAGATACTTGAGAAATCTGAGTTTAAAAGAACGTGGTGGTTAAACAACACGATAAGCGTGAAAGTGGAGTCTAAGGGGAGTTGTGACCGGGTACGCGTGGCTGTCGCATTTGGAAATACTGGTCATAACTGGCGCACTTTTCGAGAAGAAGTATCATTAATTATTCTAACATTCTAATAGATTCTTAACAAAATTGCTAGGGTAGTGGAAAAGTGCGCCACTTGGTTGCAATCCAAGTATCCAAGTTACATTTACAAGATTACATGATTAGTAATACTATCGATAGAATAGGCGTTCGAATACGTCCAACCACCCCACCCCTCCCGCCCTTGCAAAGAAAGTTTTAGTGTTGACTCATAACCTCAGTTGCTCTTGGAAACCGAAACAAGACTGCTAAGCCTCATCACTTATTTTTGCGGCTACTATCACTACATACTTAAATTAAATATATCTTATCATTAGAGTATTCAAATACCAAAGTACTAAACTATTCAGAACTATTCAGGCTACCTTCTCTGCCATACACTTTGATATTTGGTCGGTCTGGCAATTGTGGCTTGAGAACAGTGAGTAAATTAATGTAAACACCAGAAGAAAAGTCTATTTCGGAGATTATGTGCACCCTACTGGCGCTTCTATTGGCATTAAAATTTTCGCTATATTAATGCCTAGAGTAAGCTTTTGAAAGACACATACAGTAGCTACAAAAACTGTCCCACAGAACCGCTAGATGTGGTAGATTTGATGTTAATTTCACAATAACTGCGTAAAAATAACTAATTACAATTTTTTAAAAAACTGTAATCATTTCTCTACATGATGAATATAATTTTGGGCGAAACTATCGAGTAAAATACGCTGGATGATGGTCTTGGCACATTCAAGTTACATACATTGCAAGACTGTAGCGGAGTTTTAGTCATATCAAGAAGATATGTAACCGCATCACCAGGCTTAATGCCTTAAGCTGTGTCAGACTTTATGAGTAAAGTTCAAGTATACTGCGAGTGTACCTTCACTGTGAAGAGACCTAGTTTGACTAACTTCTATTTGTTTAAGTTTCCGGTGTACCGAATGAAAACTGAACGAAAGAATAGGTGGATAATTGTGTGAACAATTTTCTTTGCCTAGCCTACGGCGTAACTCCCATGGTGTATCTATTTGCTCAAAAATCAAAGCCGAAAATTGGCATCTTTTTTTCATGTATTAGTTCGTCGTTTACGACTTTTTTATGAGTTCTGTGGCTGATCTATAGGTGGTGGTGGGCTTTAATGATCACCATCGTAGAAATTATTGGTATTAGTGCCACTAATAATCTTTTTAGATCGTCCCACACTAAAGGCATAGTGGTACTGTGCCGCTGAAGATTGAATTGCAGTACAGAGCTCTTGTTTAGAGTTATAGATTGCTTTTGGAGTCAAAGGCATGGATGTTGCAGAGGTAGCATTTGCTGTCAAGAACTCGAACGAGAGTGAAATAAATGGCGATTTTAAAGGTGGAATCGACATTTTTGCTATACAACTTAATTGTTAGACTCGGAATAATTAGCTGACAGAATAGACGCACAGTGAATTATGAACGGAGAAAATGCGATGGGAAAGAAATTGTCATGTCGAGTTATGCTTGAAGATAAAAAAAAACTATAAGGTAGGTAACCAAGACACTTTCTTTGCTCAATTGAGCAATATGAGAGGATTAAAGTGGTGAGGGTAATCTGTTTATTTTGTAGCATTAAGTATAAGAATTAAGTAAACGAATAAACAATGATGCCTCAAGATTCATACTAGCATGAATTTGAGTGGATATTTAATAATGGTTATGCTCGAAATCGCGGATGTGCCCATGGGGTGTATTATAGTTATGAGCTTAAGGAAGTAGTACTACGCATGCTAACCTTGTGAGCTGAGAATAGAAGTCTTGTATTTATATTCTGAAAGGTATTTATGTACAGATGATGACTATTGAAGTAGATTAATTATTATTAGGACATTAGTGCGAAGCTCCTATTTGTACCTTTGTGCGGCCGCTCCTCGGCTAATACAAGCTAATGACAATTATCAAACATTTCAAACTCATGGCACGTGATATTACACGTTAGCTGGAGTACAACACCATATTACAACAGGGTGATTAGAATGGCTTCATTTCCTCTGTTAATTTGCGAGGCAGCTATACGTCATGGTAGCCTGATCTTTTGCTGTATCGACCGATGCGGCTGACGTTTTTTTAGTGTATGAAGGCATCATTGGTATCTCGTGGGAACCCACAATTGGAAAATTTTACACAAGTAATCAAAGGGGATAGATGAGCGAAATAGTGCTAATATTTTTTTTTACACGGTGAAGGAGAGCGCTCAACTTTTCTCAATGATAACACATGCTACTTTGTTGAGTTGGGCTGGCCGAGTAGATCTCATTTATTACGGACCAAAAGTCTTGGGCTTAAGAAAAACACGAAATTGTAATTTCTATTAAAAATGAGCTTATGAATCATTACGAAATATCATAAATGATATTAGAATGTCTCTAAATAGTATAGAATAAGATAGTCAAGAGACAATATTCACTGAAGAGAGGTAATGCTATAGTATAATACGTTAGTACAGCAACGCTGTATGATTAGGACCCCCAGGGATTTATGTGTATAAGGAGGCGGAAAACTTCTGTTCAGTTATTGAGCAAACAGTTTGGAGTTCCCTATGGCTACTTCAAAGCCAATCATCGACTTTAGCTCAGGTATATTCTGAGGGAAACCTCCTTCAGGAAAGCTTTAGCCACTCCTCTCGTATTATTTTTTTAACAGCCGTAGTGAAAGATTGAACAAACCGTACAAAAACCTAATTTAATACATCCAAAAATTCTATCCAGCACTTAACAACTTGTGCCAACAGCTTATTCATGTGGTAGGTGGGGTTTTTATACAGGTAAATGCAGTGCCCTTCACTCTGCATTCCTGATATGTTGGCGAGTGGCATTGTGAAAATGATGATATAGGTTATGTTGTGAGACTATGACGATTAAATCTGCATATGTGAGATGGTATCCTAAATGGAATCTTATCTCTCTGCTCGCTCCTTTCTAACGAGTTGTTTTACAGGGGTCGCCACATGGAGGTACAGAGTGGTACCTGGAAAGGTAAGTTGACTAGTTTTCTGACTATATCACGTGACTCAAAGACCAACTTGTATATACCTATTCCACACTGGCTGCACTTGTTTGAACAAGCTATTATCGCAAGTATTCAGGTATTAGTTGGGCCTTCTAGAAATGGTAGACTAGTTTCCTACATGACTTGTTTGGGGGGAGACTTAGCTGCTCATTGTAAAAGTGTCAGGGGATTTTTATTCCCACGGGGTTTCCTTATTAGCCGTGGCCCAAGGCGAATGTGTTCTAACCTATTCGACACGATTTACAAGCAATCAGCTATCTGGCGTTGGTATTGAGAAAAGTAGGTACAGAGAAATTTGGGCACCGGATGGGCACTGCTATGAAGTGAAGGGTCGTGTATTCCAAATATCTCTGTCTCATCTATCGTCTTTAAGAAAGCTTTAAGGTTGTAATAGCCTGCTGCTAGGTTGTAAAATGTTAACACACACAGGCTGTACATTTCGGCTATATCGAGGGAGATCTACATAACTTTAGATCCCTTATCTGGCAAAATGTGATGGGCATCTTAGACAAACCATTTTGTTTTCTTTTCTTAATTAACACATATTATTTCTCTAAATACGGAGAGGATACAAAAAGATGTTGTAATGCGAGCATATGTGCTTAGTTAGTTGCCTTATCTAACAAGCTTAATAATCCATACAAGTTTGACCAACAGTCGGACTAAGTACGGTATTTTTTGGGTTCAAAAACATGGTCACACGGTCTCTTGTGTAGATGTGATAATTTATATGCATCTGTTTATACTTAAATATCAATGCGTCATTTAACTTACATCTTCAGGTTACCGAACCAAAGATTCTGCTCCCCATTCATATTACCTATCAAGTACGACCAGGAACTACTTAAACATCATTCTAAATTTCAACGAATTAATCCCGCTACTTCTACTCGGTGTTACGGAGGTGGACAAAATCCTAAATCTGATCAAACGGCAATCAAACTCTGGCCATTCGCAGCAATTACCATCTTGGGAACTGGAATATATTTTTCAATGGTAAAAAGCAGAACCGGTAGGAATCAATCTCCATTACCTTTAACTGTATGAGTTTAAATTTTCCTCTCTTTTTATATACATATTATCAAGATAATTACTTTTAATTACTATTATTCGAACCATTCAACTTGGTAATTTTTAACTTTGATACTAATGAAGGTAGTTGAAACAGAAATGCCACCGTCTGACGATCAAACCAAAATAAATACTACCTTCTCGCCTTCTAAAGTAACTGTTATTTATGTCCTTGGTGGACCTGGAGCAGGGAAAGGAACACATTGTTCTAATCTTGTACGCGACTACAACTTTACGCATCTTTCTGCCGGTGATGTATTGCGGGATGAACAGAATCGAGAAGGATCAGAGTTTGGTAGTTTGATCAAGACTCATATAAAAGAAGGGACAATTGTACCAATGGAAATAACCATTAGACTACTTGAAAAAGCCATGGTCGAAATCGTAAATAAAGATCCAGACGGAAGAGGAAAATTTCTGATCGACGGCTTTCCTAGGAAAATGGACCAGGCGATCAAGTTTGAACAAACAGTGTGTCGAGGAAAATTTGTGTTGTTTTTAGATTGCCCTGAAGAAGAGATGCAAAGACGACTTCTTAATAGAGGAAGGACGAGTGGGAGGGATGATGACAACCTAGAGTCTATTATGAAGCGATTTAAAACATTTAAAGAGACTAGCATGCCTGTAGTTGAATATTTTGAAGGCCAAGCCCGAGTTGTAAAGGTCAAGTCCGTCGGAAGTCCTAAATCTGTTTATGAAGAAATACGTACGAATTTTGAACAAAAGTTGGGCAAGAACTTTTGAGTTGTTACTTGAAGTTGAACGAAAAAAACGAAGATGATCTAGAAGGTAAAAACAAACCAAATTCTCCAACTTGGAATAAATACTATGATTTTGACCAGCATGTTTGTCCAATATTTAAAATTCCGCTGAACAGAGCATGTGCCGAGTCAAATCTATGAGATGATCTAAGATAACTTCTTGATGAGGCGGAATTTGTAAAAAAATTTAGCTCAAGTGTCCTCCAACGTCAACCTTAACTTCATTGGTTAATTTATCGAATCAGAGTTTTTGATAAAGGAACTACGCCTGATTCGTCGTCTAATTTTGAAGAGACATATTTTATGGGAGCATCTATTTACCCAAAAAATAAACTGATATTAAAAACCCTTCTAGTATGCGGAGCCGGCGCTACGAAATTTCCATTGTCACTCAGATTTTTACAAATTGTACAGTATACAATCGCCCTATCATTTTTGGGCCACGTGACCTTTTTGCTATAAGCAGAATACCACAGAATTATCACCAAAAAATATTTTTTTAGACAAATTTGAATCAAATAATTGATAACTCTTCAAATCGTTTATACTTTTGGATGTAATGTAGTGCATGTAATGTGAGAAATATCTAGCGTTCCCCCGCATGAATTAATAGGTACGGAGGCACTGTAACTTTTATTCGCTATTTCGTGATAATTTACTGTGCATCTTAGGTACTCAAAACGTGACTTTTTTCATACACATAAGTTGCGCAGATAATTTTTTTGCAATCAGATTTAACAATTGGGTATAATGGGTATAACTTTGTTGAAGTCGTGGTCCTAGTAACGAATGTTTATCTCGATTATATTGGTTATTATCTGGAGTTCTGAGAGTAGCATTGTTATCTATTCCCTATTTAGGTATAAAATATCTTGGATTGAGGGAGGGGAGGGAGGGTAAACAAAGACAGCCTTGCTGCAAGATTTTAAAAGTGCTCAGCAAACCAATGATTGGCTGGTCGTAAACGAGTCAATCATTGGTTTTCTGAGCCCTTTTTAAGAAAAATTTGACTAGCTTGCCTCAGGCTATTTGTAGGGTCGCATCAAGCCACGACATTTTAGTTGACTCTAGATGAAAAACCATATCCCACTTTCTAATCTCCAATGCCCCATTTATATACACATATTTAAACAGTATTCAAGATCCTCGTCTGATGATATCACCTGTTATGTCAAAACTATTTTAATCTTAGGCTGTCCCAAAGCGCTTGTTCGTTCGGTATCACCGTGTCCAAACATAACCTCTTAGACTAGCCCCACATTTGGAAATAAATGGCTAAATTAGATTAGCTGGAAGAAATCACCTTATAAACTATGGCATTCAAATTCCAAGAATAATCTAGTTTGCCATAACAGAAACCTGGAATATAGTAGTAGAAACTTAGACTTCACATGTACTCTTTCTTAGTCTAACACATTTTAGCGTTACTGTTAACGTTGTCCTCCAGACGCAAACACGCGTTTGTATGAATTGGCATTGATATTGAAAACACAAATTTTCAAATTCGAGTATTAATCTACTTAAGACAAATATTCGAATCGATATATCCATATTCACAAGAGAGATACTGAACATAACGTTAGATATATCATATTTCTGGGAGCTATTCAAAGATATATATCGTTAATATTTAAGTAAGTCTTTATGATCATCCTAGATTTATATCTTCCTAACTTCATTTTTAGATATAAAACACGATGTTACCCTTCAACAATACTAGAATTGTCGAAAACTCCAACCAAGAGGATTAATGCCCAACTGTCGACTTCTATTTCCCGAAGATAAAGCCTTTTCGGACTGGCTAGATGAACCAAAGAATCTGGTCGAGTGATCCTTGAGAAAATATCCTACTGGTTCCAAAAAAAAAGATCAACTACTGACAAATCTAAAGGTAGAAGACATGTTACAGTGGAATGGTCTATAAAGTGCCTTGGTGCTTTCAATGGCAATACAAATTTGGAAACGGAATTGTCAGGACAACGTGTCGCGTCTAAGACCTCCCGAAAAGTTGGGTGCAAAGCCAGTGTAAGTGTGAATGAGAAATCGGTGAAGATCGAATACTTGTGTCGTTTGATAATTCACATTGTTGACATGTGATTAATTCAATTGACACCTGGTCACGATATAGATTAAGCCCTGCGGTTCGGGAATGGCTTGAGAAAACTATGGCTACTGGCATTGACTGGAAGGCAATCAAGAATATGATTCGGTCCCAGATAAACATCTGGGATAACAGGTAAGTACCGGTCTTGAAGCTAGAAAGTCTCATGACATACCAGACATATCAAGAATCACAGTCCTGGACTCTCATAATTTCCGTCGCAAGTATATCAAAAAAACTGCTCATCTACATCAAAACTGCTAGGACAGCTTGCTCCAACATGCCCAATTGATTTTACAAGAGGGTGGTAGCAACACTTAATGAAGTACCAGAGGACAAGATTGGTTCTGAAAATGTCATCTTTTTTGCCTATTCTACCAATTAGCTGGTCGACGTTTTCAAAAAGTATAATTCAATTGTACTAACGGACTCGTCCCATAACACATGCTATTCAGTAGAAAATCGCCAGAAAAATGCGTTTCTTTATACATTACTTGTGAAGCATGATGTTGCCGGTTGTGGCATACCCGTGGCCTTCATGGTTGCGAATTCGGAATCCCAGAGACCACTGGCGAGATGGCTTGAATGGCTTAGACAAAAGTCACTGGCACCGGAATCCCCTACCATGATTATCGATTGCTCAACGACAGAAATTGCTGCCATCGAGTCTGTAATTTCAACTTCACGGATAAGATTATGTCACTGGCTTATGCTAAGGGCTATGCAGACACAAGTAAATCAAAAGATAAGTATCTCTGCTTCTGTTGGAAATGGACAGTATAGAAAGGATAGGAACGCGCTGATAATTAAATCTGCTATGCAGTATTTCATCAAGTTGATGAGTTCAAGGACCGTAACAGAGTTTAGTGAGATATGGGAAAGATATCATGATAAGTACCTCGAATTTGAGCAGTAACCCAACTAGACACAAACAACTTGGTTAAAGCACCCCGAAAAATGGTGGAATGCTAATAGGGTAGTAAGTCTAAAATCCTACTTCACAAAATTAAGTAATCACTGACATAAAATTTAGGGCATGCTTGGAGTTAATACTACTAATTTTATTGAGTCCTGGCACAATTTGCTGAAGACGGGCTACTTCGGCAATACAAGGAAGCAGTGCAAAGACATGTTGAATCATGTAATTTTGCGCAAGGCTCTCCCTGGTTTCAGAGACAAGGTTGCCCGAGTTTTTTTTGGGCTTGATCGTAGGCGATTGAATGCCTTGAAGAGGCAGCAAAGGGGCAAGTATGATGCATTAAGCATCAAAATTGCCGAAGCACATGTTAGCCGGTTTAATTCTCACAGGGGTGATGAAGATAACATCTTAGAATTTTACGTGAATTCATCCTCAAATGATGGCCAGGAATACGCTGTTTCGTGAAACGCAGCGAGTGCTATATGTCGGTTGACATGCGACTTCATGGCTTCAAGTAACACGGTGTGCAAACACATGTTTCTATTAGAGCGAATTTGGGGTTACAGTATATGCTTCGATACAAGAATCAATGACTATTCTGACATTGGGGATCCTTCACTTCAGCAGCTCTTAATTCATCCTCTTTCAATTGACCACGAGGTTGGACGAGAAGTAAATGACCGTGAAGAAGTCTTGGTGTCCAGGGACCTGAAGATAGCTGCATCGAGTATTGATAAGATCGTTAACGCCCAATATTCCAGCAACAAACAGAAGGAGGCTGTATGAGCCTTTTTGGAACAGGCAGAAACTCCGAAAGGATATCTGAGAACCAGGATGATTCTTTGTCAAAACGACAACGTCGCTATATATTTAAACTTCATAAAGTATAGTTATAATTTTAGATAGAGAAAGTAGTAAAAATAACTGTTTAGTTCCTATAAATATCATAAATAAACATATTAATAGGATTAAATATGATTGTTAACATCTAATATCCATAATTAAACACGTAAAAGTTGATTTAAGCTCATATAGAATCGAACGACTCGAATTTTTTGAGAAAATAACTATTTTTTTCGAATCACGTGAACATGTCAACTTCTGTTTTTTGTGATAGGTCATTGTTACTTATGTTGATGTACACAACGATATCTCACGCCATCACGTCTCTCTATTCCTCTCCAGCTGTTCCCTCTAAATGGACTCCCCTCATTCGATACCCAACAAGTGCATCTTAGTTTGATCATCGCGCTCGTGATGGCCAAATCACAACAACCACCTCCTCTGGCCCAGCGCGTTGCGAAGGGTCGAGCTACTTGGGTTTCATCATTTCTCAGTAAGTTTTGGTCAGCCATCGAAGAGACTGATCCTCTAATCCAGTCCTTCGCGCGTGAGCAAATGGACGCGTTTTTCTTTGCGGTTGCTTCCGGGCACCCTAAGCGACACGACAGCCAAAGACAACCCAAGCCCAGCCAAAGCATACCATCACGACCCACTATTCCTACAGCTAAGCAAATGCAGAGTTGGGCAGCGACCGCCGCAGGCCCTCCTGCCACTAACCATCTGGCGTCGTCTTCGTCTCGCCCCTCCTGCACGCCGGTTCCAAAACAAGCTTCTATCACTAAGGGCCCCAAAGCTATCTTCCACCTCTCTGAAGAAGCACCACTCCTCAGAGCAGACGCAACTGCAGTCAAGTCTGCTTTCATTCACATTGTTCCCGGTCCTAAGGATGGAATTGCCTTCGTTTCCCCCTTCTCAAATGGTTTCACCGTCGCTTTCTCGTCTGATGCATCGCTGAAAATTACGATGGACAATTCTGACTCCATACAGGCGTCTCTTTCAGGTTCTCTAATTCAAACTGAGGACCGCATTGGGTACGTTGTCAAGCGTATCCCACGCACTATCTGGAATCCGGTCTCCAATCTCGTTTCAACCACGCTTGGTGATGTCAAGAGCATTGCCCAGGCACAGACAGGTGTCGCTCCATCTAGCGCCCAATGGCCTGTACATGAAGATCACCATGATCCTCTCCATACGGTGGTTATTTTCTTCCCAAAAGAGGTGTCTACGTTTCGAATCGTCGACAGCGCCCCCTCCCGACGGTATATCCCTAACCCAAAGGTAGTCTAGTGCGATGCTTGCTTTGAGCTTAACCAATCCTCTCGCTGCCGCACTCAAGAGTTGTGCGCTCGTTGCGGTGTCCTTTGCCACCACGGAGAATGCCGCCACCTTTGTCGGTGCATTAACTGCCTGGGGCCTCATTCTGCAGACGACCCTAACTGCCCTCTCCGCCCTCGCCCTTTCAAATGCAAACTTATTCACCCTTCAGAAAAAGCGATTACAGAACTCCGTTCACATAACCGCAATAATCTCCGGAAACAATGTCGCGCAGGGGCTGCCGCTGCTGCCACCTCCGCAACTTCCACCTCTCCCGACAGCTCCAACGCACTGACTCTCTCGACGGAAGCCCCCTGCGTCCCTTCTCAATGCACGCCTTCTGCCAGCCAGAACAGGTTCTTACCTCTTGCTTCTGCTTCTGATGGGTCTGTAGAAGTAGACCTAGATGAGAAAGTCTCCAACAATACCTCCAATAGTACTTCCCATGAGCAATAGAGTGTATTTAAGGAGCAAACCACGCCTTGCCTCCGCTTCGTCCAAGCAAACGTTGGGCGTGGTGGATCATCTCACCTCATTCTTCTACAAGCTGCATTTCAAGGTAAGTATGATGTGATCTTTGTCCAAGAGCCCTGGACAAAAACAATAAACCTAAAGAACGTAACCAAGTCCCATCCGGCCTACGTTATCTTCATTCCTCCTAATCGTGACTGAAAAAATTTGCAGCCGCGCGTTCTCACCTATATCCAAAAGAAATCTAACCTCCGACCTATCCAGCTGGACTGTTGTCTCTCACCTGATATCATTGCCCTCCGTCTCCAGTGCTATCCTTCTCTAGAAATCATAAATGTATACCGAAAACCTCAAGCTCAAATGCCTGAGAACCTCGGTGCACTCTTAAATTGGCCGGTTAAGCCAGATACCATAATCGTGGGAGATTTAAACCTTCACCACGAACTATAGAAGCCCAAAGTTTCCCGTTTGTCTGGCGTCAGCAGCTTTGTTGAATAGATTGACAACTATTCTTTGAGGTCGGCATTGCCTTACGAAGCTTTCACCCATCGTGCTGGCCACGTTCTTGACCTAGTACTTACGAAAATGAAAAGACTTTCAGCCCATGTGGATCCGTAGACACATTCAACTTCCGACCTTGAGACAATATCCGGCTTCGTCCAACTCTCGTCATCAAGGCTTCATCCAACGCTGAAGCTGCCTAAATTACACGAAGAGAACGCTGAGGTATTTCGTCTGGCCCTATTCGCTACCGCACCTTCTAGCCTCTCCTTTGAGAACCCAACCCCTCAGCGCCTGGGCACGGTGGTTTTATCGGGTATCGCTGCTCTCTTGGCAATTCTGATTGCAGCTAACCCGCCGAGGCTTGATTGCTGTCAGGAGAATTGGGAATCTGTCCTGTGGCAGATAAGAATATTTTCGAGTACTTGATAATTCAGTAGAATAGACTTAATTTTTTCTTCTTCATCTCGAGATAAGCTATATCTATATACATTCTTGATTATTTTTCTTTTACAACAGAAAACCCCAAAGTTGCTTTAGATGCAGTAATCTCTTTAAATAGAAATAACAGATTATCCAATAATACTAACCAACATACAAATGCCAATCAACCTGACTAAAGAAAAAACATGAATATTGATAACAGTAATTTTCCTTCCTAAAATCTGATTGATGCTTATTTTTATCAATTGTTGCACCCTCCGGATATTTCTGCCTATTAGAAATAAATACACGGGTGTCGAGATTAGCCGAGGTAAAAGGGACGCTAGTTTTACTAAAATAGCGTCCAATAATATATTTTTCGACAATTGCGTACCATGCAAATATTATTGAAATCGCGAATGCTCGGACTAACGCCGTCAGTATCTCGAAGCTCGCCATAGCGGTGATCAAGATCTCATTAGCGAGGCACACAATAATTTTCGGAAATCTGTTAGACGAGCCAAATGCTAACACAAGCGCTCCAAGTTGGATTATGTGTCTTCGATCCTGGAGGCCCATAAAGTTAGTAGATGGAGGAAGTTATCTAGTCGCTTTGGCCTTCCCAAATTCATTTTTAAGTTATCACGAAAGTGCTTTCAATAGTATTCAGCCTGGCCGTCTCCGCGTTTGTCTTCGAAAACAGGGATAGCCTTTACCATACGTGAATTGCGCTGCTTCCTTTGCTTCTTGCAGGAAGGCTTGCCTTAGAGTGGATGATTTTGTTAGTGACTTCTTGGATATTCCGCATAGCTTGCTCCAAGGGTCTCCTGCTTCCCCTTTAACTTTTTCTCCTCTTTCTCGA
>JAHYSP010008432.1:0-13043 GCA_019455505.1 Pleochaeta shiraiana | reverse complement strand
GGGGGGGGTGCGGATTCCTTTGGTCGCCCTTCATAAACGCATAGCATCATCAGTCGAGGTCTCGGTAGATGATGCTTGAGTGTTCTCAGAAGATGCAGCAGTAGAATTTACCGTACCAACTAAGTTGTTGCCCTCTTCTGCCGTCTTGGCTCTTTCTTCTACAGTTTTCGCTCGAACTACTGCCTGATACTCTAGCTCTCATGCTTGTCGATACACTTTCAATTATTCTTTTGTTGAAATAACTGAGCGAGTTGGTCGAGCTATACGGTTGCGGCTGTCTGATAGATATAGACCCCCAAAGTTTTTGCAATTAGTGAGAGCCATACATAGATATTCAGAATGCATGTTTAACCCACAATTTCCACAAGAAGACGCTCTTGAACAATTTTTAGAAGAATAGTGACCATTACATCGTTTGCAAAAGTCTAAAGGCTGCTGTTTTTTAAAAGTCCTCATAAATCCAGACTCATCGAATACGCGCAATCCAGGACTGGGTGCCTTAGTGAAAAACGCCATCCATGTACGGTGGGGAGCTTCGGATGCGTTGCGGCCATATAGCCTAAGAGAGGCAGGCAGGGCGCAACGATGTTACTCTCTCAACCTCATCAGACAACATTTCTTTAGTGACTTTTTTTCACCTGCTAAGGTAACTATGCATTTGGGAGCAGTGGGTATAATTACTGGTAACCAATTTGAAGCAGGTTCTAGTTTGGCGTCAAAAGAAGACAGTCTCACTGCTGCTTTAAGAGGCTCATCATGTGCTTCGTTACTGCAGGGGCTAAGTGCAAATCCAGTCCGGACGGGGTTGATAAAACCAATGGAAGTTGGTGATGTCTGTGTAACCGTTTGCAAAGTGGCACGAGTCTTTTTATGTCCATTAAGAACTACAGTTGACCAAGAACTTTCATTTTTCAAATTGCCTTTTGTAGAATTAATGACTAGGGTTTCTGGAGTGTGTACTAATTTTTCTTGAAGAGCAACCAGCGGAGTAGCTAGCATACTTGGCTTCTTTGGTAGATTTATTTTCGAGTTCCCGAGTGCCAATATAGTGTTTATCTCGGGTTTTATTTTGGGCACAGATGGAGTTTCATCTGAAATCGCGAATTTTGATATTGCACTTCGGAGGTATGCCTGGGCGGACTTCGTCATCTCTCTTTCTTCACCCTCAAGAGAGCTAGCAACAGTACTTTCAATACAACCACCCCTAACTGCAAGACACAAGATAATTAGAAAGCAGAGGGCAGAATATCATTTATCATGGTCAATTGAGAAATAGAGTCGTGTTTTCTGGACCGGCGAAACATGTCTCTAGTGGTGAGCATACAAGGCGTCACATAAAGAGAAAGGTGAGCAGTTTATTAATATTCTGTGTAATTCCTATCAAACACGAAAGTTAGACAGGACTAATCTACGATGACACCTGTTGCACAGATCAAGGCCAACGAGGGTCTCCTATAATGTTCTGGGGATCTTTTTTCAAACACAGAGAAAGAACCCTGTGTAGTTTGGGATAAATCATGGGGCTCCATGACTTCAGAAAGTTACTGTGAGAGGATTTTACCTTTCATCAGACATGAGATGCATTTGAAGCCCCATCTCATTTTGATGCAAGATAATGCCACTTGTCACAAAGCTACGGGAACAATATGAGAATTCGATCGACTAAAAATCAACCATATGTTTTGGCCGGCAATCTCACCCGACCTGAGCCCGATTGAATAACTATGGAATACAATGAAAGATTATTTAGCGATGAGATGTCGAGGAGAGGGAAGGAGCCCGAGTGGCCAAGGGAGAAGGCCAATTTCTCTTCAGAGGTTGTTGGAGATAACCCAAAAATCGTGTGAAGGAATTACTTCTTACGAAATGCTCAACTTGATTAACAGCATGTCAAGGAGGCGCCAAGCTATCATAAACGCCGATAGAGGCCACATTCCTTACCGACGATAAATTTTTCATCACGTTAGCAATTTGTATATATTTTCGAACTGTAGGGTTACTAAAGGTATTTGTAGATGGTTTGTCACTGATAAAAATGTTTTACAGCAAAAATAAAAGTGATGCTTTGAGCCACATGAATTTGGGTCTCTAATAAGATATAAAGCTGTAATTATTTCTCACGATATTCCCATACAAATCAAGTTTTATTAGCGCAAAATAACGATATTCTACTACTTATTAGGTATAGCCAATAAATTCTTATACCTTAGATCCGTGCCTATAACATGCAAGTAGTAATTTGATCCTCTGATATCCTGTATACGGCTTAGCGTATTCCATAATTTAGAGTCTTAACTGTTGGAAGACCAGCGTGTCTGTGCAGATCACTTTGAGTGCACAGCGCTTTCTCTAAACTGCTAGTAGCACTTGATTTCATCATCCTTAAGCAGTTATGTATCAACGTGAGCAAAACCGTCGTTTGGCTCGTGACTTGTAGCAGTGGCAAAAAAGTCGGTTTTCGGGCTTCTTATATAAGCTGGCTCCTAGGTGATTTCAGGCTGGTAAAAGTTTTATTGTACCAGTCGCTCGTGTAAGAGAAAATTCCACAGTCAAGAGCTCTCTTCTAAGTCACTATCATTAGCAGTACCCCATATCGATTTTCCAAGGAAATAAATCGCTTTTGCTGAGTGTTGTTCCTGTCATTCTTACCCCGTAATCATTGATGATAACATTTAATTCAGAGTTCAGTACTTGGAAATATATTCTAGAAGGCATAGCCAAAGGCAAGCCAACTGATTCAATCCTGAAATGAGGAAAATTCTTGTCGAGTGCTGAATTCTCCTTGATTGTAGAGTTCTAGAAGTCGTTGGCGGTTCAACCTTTTAAGTGTTATGGATAATTCATGATTAGGCGAGGTGCACGGGAGTTTGAACGGCTAGAATGAAAAAGGAAAAAAAAAAACTCACTCTTGGTCCACAATAAAATCTAGCAAATTTTGTTTTAGTGCAAGCGAGATTAAATAGCCCATAGCCCCACAAGATGTCATGTCAATCTCTGACATTTCAACAGTCATAATCTTCTTAAGTGGGCTTTGTTAAATGAAAACTGCCGGTATGTTATTTTGAATTTATGAAAGGATCCATAACAACTTAATTCCTCATGGATATTATTATATTTATTATTACTTATCTACTGATCTACAGTTGTATTACATCCTGTAGTGCAAAACAAAGACTGAGAATCACAAGACAAACAAAAAATGAAATGAAATGTTGACAAACTTATATAAATCTCTATGGGATATTGATTTAGAAATGGCCGTTTGATTTGTTTAATGATTATGATTGTGATGTTAGAATTCTAACAGTTTACGCACAAACCTAACATAAATTCTTGAATAAGTTATGAGAACAAGACAAATTAATAACAGCATTGAAAGACAAATAGAAAATCAAGAACGGTAACTAATGGAAAGGGAAACTATCTGATTCTTTTCTGTCCTTTCATGTACTACACAATAAATACTAATGTTGATAGCCAAACGAGTCATGATTGACTGATAAAATTTCGTGTTCAACTTAACCGAGACATCCTTCCAGTATGCCAACCCTCAAAAATATCCCAAACTTACTCATTAAACACTTTTGTGGGATCCAAAATTTTCAACACCATGTTTCAACATGATCTGCGAGTCGTAATGTTCATTTTTCGGCCTCAACTTAGATAACAATTCAGATAACAATTATTAGTGTTCAAATTTATATTTGACAAGAATTATGTCTCACATTACTAGAAGTAGACAAATTTTTACAAGAATTATTGGACTCATCTCCAGCAGAACAGAAATTGAAACTTTTCAAACGCGACTCTAGCCGTCATTATTATTGTTCTGATTCAGATTACTGTCCTAAAGAAGAACCCCCAATTGAGATGAATAAGTAACATAAAAGTCTGCCACATCGTTGACTCAATGGTTGGACTGTGGAGGCGAAAAGATCTCTCGAAGAATTGATTATATCTGGAGTTGAGCTCAAGAATACTTTACAGTGGCTCACAAATAGCCCTTCAAAAACAACAGTAACGAGAACTTAATTATTCGAGATAATTACACAGGACTTCGCACACATTAAAAACTTATAGTACATAAGTTGTCATTACATATGACAATCATGATGCTATTCTCCACAAACCAGGAAATCATCGAAATAAAATATGCATGTTTAACTTTCTACATTAGCTTAAGAAGAAGCGCGAGGCAGAGCCAAGAAAAACATATACTTATACCGTAGAATTCAACAGCTACACAATGCCCATTTTTATAGTCTAGGAAAGCCTTACGACATCAAAGACGACTTTATTGAAATGTTCAAATAAACACAGATTTAAAGCTTAGAAATGACTAACTTATATCCATCTTATTGGAGACAGATGAACTGTAAAGTTTACCGGGTGGAGTTAGGATAAGGAGGAGATCAAATAATCCATTTACCACTCTTATTGCCATAATTATTGTTTAATACACATGATTAACTTAGAAAATATAAAACAATTAGCAGATTGATAGTTACGACTAATGATTGGTGATAATTTACTATAGACAAGAGATTCCAAATAATTCAGTTTGCTAAGTTTCTAGAAATCTGTGTATCTGTATGAATATAATCTCGATACCTGTTAGGTATCAAAACCTCGTTCATTCGTTTGATACGATATTTAAAGTTATAAATCAAGCTAATTCTACAAAGTATTTCAGCTGTGAATCTACCAACTCGGGCGTAGAGCATGCCAGTCCATAGATGATGGGATAAATAAAAACTTAGCCTTCTTCGCAGAGATGTCCCTTATTAAGCAATGAAGATTGCACCTTCAAGAATTAATTATGTAGTTGAAATAGGATAGTAATGTGTACTGTTTTATAGCCATAATGCCATTTTGTCGTTTTATCGTGTTGTCACGTTGGCATACTGAAATTGATTACCATTGTGTAACAAAAGAAAGGGGCAAGATGGGCGAATTTTCAACGTAAAGTATCTTAGTCACTAGAAGTAACATTGCTCGTATCTATTCCCCTCAAATTCGAGTAGTACCAGACAAGATACAATGCTCACTCCCTCAAATCTCGAGTGGTAGCCAAAGGGATTATTGTTATGAATTTATAGATATGCTGTAAAAAAACGTGAAGTACCAAACACCAGATGCGTTCCAATTGAAATGGTCAAGTCTAGAAAGCTGTAAAATTTAATCTGTGGAGACAGTATCTATGGATAACTGATTTGAAAAGAGGGTATTTTACTCGTGAAAATGCCTTGTTATGCAAAGGTCCAGGAAGCTCCTGAATTGATTTTATTTACAAATAATTCCGAGTTTATTACACCCCGAAGTTCCAGTTTAGAGCAAATGATTCTTTGATGTGTACTAAGTTGATCTTATAAGTATACTGTAAAGAACAAAATGTAAAAGTTTCATGCCTTACATTTAAGGAACTACAACTTGATTGTTCAAGGATTTACTGCCATATCCTACATTTAAGGATTATACCAGTTCAGGGATGATGTTCACACCCTGCTATTTGAGCGACTTAATTTATTTGTTCCAGAGAATATCCCTGCACGAAAGGTCGTGATTCGTCATCATTCTTGAGGGTAGGTCATTCTTGAGGGCAGGGCATTCTCTGGAACAAATAAACTGTCTCAATTATTGGGGATGAACATTATCCCTGAACCGGAGTAGGCTATAATATTCCCGTACTCTACTCACACCATTTCCCTTGTTTAGCGAAGACCAGGACAAGAACATTCTTGAGAACTCCAGAACGTGCGCCTGTCTCTCCCTGTCCATCTCATCTTGATTTCAATGCTTGTCGGCCAGACATTTTTTCTGCATGTAAACATCGTAATTAGTTTCTTCCTTGTTTAATCTCGAACTCTTCGCCCATGGCCTAATCTTTCCATCCTTCTTTCGCAAACCTCGGAGACTCGCAAGTAACAAAACAATTATGAAGTCCCGAGTGTTGGATTTGGTCTACTGAATCAGCAATTTCTCATTCAACTACGAGATTCACAATAATTGCTTTCTTGTTTCTTGTCAAGGAAAAGTTCAGTTGATTTTATACACATTCATTTTACTACTGGTTTAACGTTCATTCTAAAGGTGACGAGTTTTTGCAGATGAGCATTCTATCCCAACCGTGGCTAGCAGAGGGTATAACAGAGGGTAGGAGAGAATCATGGCTTATTGGCAATGCAACGCGACGGGGACACCGAGAGAATTCAATGGTTTTATCATTAAACGACAACCACGAAACTGACCTCACATCGAATCCTCTTATGATTAATACCACAAATAACTCAGGAAATTCAATAGATGATATTATGGAAAGTCCTGGAAATCGGCGACATGGTCTTATTTTCCCCAAACTTCCTTCGAGTCCTAACAATCGAGCTAAAATGCGTACTTGGACACCTGAAGACAATATTTTCAGCCATCAGAATAACTTTTCAGAAGTCAGTTCAAAATATCGAAATCGTGTTGAATCATATCCTCTTCCACCACGTATACCTTCCGACTCGGATAACATTTCCTATATTCCTTCTGCTCTAAACACACCACCTCTACCTCGTATGTCGAAATCCCTACGAGGCAGTAGCTCTATGAGAAAATCTTCACAATTGCTTTCACCTTCGACTTCACCTAAAACGCGCAATACACTAGAAGCATCATCGTCTGACTTTCAGAAACTCCCCACAATCAGGTCAGACCCAGATAACACTGCGATGTCAATAAAAAAAGTGGGCGAGAAAATGAGAGGAAAAGTAGAATTACAAGTAAATGACGGAGCTCCATTTCGTGGGTTTTGTTACATCGATGAAGTTATGGGATCACTGCAATGTGAAGGGGTCGATGAAAATCCTTTTTCTACCACTGTTATTGAAAACCTAAGGGAGTCGCAGATAAAGCCAATTTGGCAGAGCGAAGGAGATTTGAGAAGCCTTGAGTTATTGAATAGAACACTTGGAATTAAAATTCATCTTTTACCAGTTGTTCAAGCAGAATTTGATCATTGGTTTGCTGCCTTATCAAGCTGGCAAGATCTTCGACCAGAAAGTATATCTAAAAGATTAACTAAATCATCTTCATGCGGTCCCGAAAATAATAAGGAATTACGAAGATTTAGATCGAGTAGTAGTAAGGTTAATGAAACAAAAATTGGCAATATTATCAAGGTTGGCAAATTGCTATTATGGGACAAGGGAAATCCAGCGCCTCTTGTTCGAAAAACTCCCAATCGAGATATTCATTTGCCTTCTCCTTCGTTGTGGAGGCGAGTATCATGCATTCTCCAGGATGATGGCCAGTTCAAACTCTTGACTGAGAATGAAAATATTCCCTTATGTACTATACAACTCTCGCAGCTTTCTAGATGTTCAGTACAACTCATAGATTGGTCCGTCTTGGGTGAAGATTATTGTATTGCTATTTTTCCACTATATGCAGCGTCAGCTTCAGAATTATCATTCTTTCATCCGGTGTACATTGCCTCAGAGTCGCGTTTAATACACGAGGTTTGGTTTTGCCTCTTACGTGCATTTACAGTTCCAGAAATATACGGCCAGCGGCCATCTAATCTTGATGACAACATTGAAAACTTGAGTATCTCTTCAGAAAGAGTCACTAGGGATGATATTTTTCGAATAGAAAAGTCAATCAAAATACGAATAGTTGAGGCGAAGTTATCTAGCAAACAGTCCGTAAAACCCAAGAATTTCCAATCAGGAAAGCCAGTCAAAGAAGATGCCGAAGCATCAACAGGTGAATATTTTGTTGAAGTTGTCCTAGATGACGAGATCAGAGCTCGTACGAACACTCGGAGCGATACAAAAAACCCTTTATGGAGAGAAGAGTGTGAATTTGAAAACCTTCCTCCTCAAACTTCTAGCCTGATAATTGTCTTAAAGAAGTTTATTCCTCCCATTTCTCATGGCTTTCTATCAGCTGCTCCAAAAGTAAGTACTTCGAGTGAACCAACCCGATGGACAACACAGATTCCAATTAGTAGCCTGGAACGAGGTACAGAAAACGAGGCCTGGTGGCCATTCTTGGATCAGCAACAAGAGAAGGCTGGAGAAATTCTGCTGAGTATCAAGTATGACGAGATTGCAGTGCTTCTATCAAATGACTACAAGCCAATCTCCGAACTTCTACACAACTTTAGTAATGGACTTACAATACAGATCTCTCAATACATACCTGCAAAGTTAAAGATAGTATCAGAGATAATGATGAACATATTTCAGGTTACTGGTTGCGCTGGAGATTGGCTTACGTCACTAGTAGAAGATGAAATTGATGGGCTTGAGAAAGAAATTCCCACTGATTGTGGAATAAGATGGATCAAAAGAATTGATTCTGAGGAGCTTAGGTTTTCAGCTGTAAGTGATAGAGAGCAAAGTGTCAGGGATATGGGCAAATCATTACAAGAGGAAGCGAATCTTCTTTTCAGGGGCAATTCGCTTTTAACACAGGCCCTAGATTTTCACATGAGAAGGGTCGGAAAAGAATATCTCGAAGAGGTATTATCGGACAAAATTTCGAAAATAAATGTAATGAACCCTGATTGTGAAGTGGATCCTTCACGTATCTTGAATAATCAAGATACGAACAAAAATTGGTCTTTACTGTATTCTCTCACGACGGATATATGGAACAATATCCACAGTTCTGCCGAAAGATGTCCTCCCGAGCTGCGCCAAATTCTGAAATATATTCGAGCTGTTGCTGAGGATCGATACGGTAACTTTCTTCGAACAGTTTCCTACACCAGTGTTTCGGGATTTTTATTCCTCAGATTTTTCTGCCCAGCTTTACTAAATCCTAAGCTATTCGGACTCTTAAGAGACAATCCTCAACCTAAAGCTCAACGAACTTTTACACTTATCGCTAAAGGCCTACAGGCGTTGGCCAATCTCTCTAACTTTGGTAAAAAGGAAGCTTGGATGGAACCTATGAATCGTTTTCTGGCAACTCATCGACAAAGTATGAAAACTTTTATTGATACAATCTGCGCCATATCTACAGAGGATAATACATCGAATCTCCCTGCATCATACTCAACTCCAATCACTATTTTTGGACGTTTGCCATCAACATCAAAAGAAGGATTCCCCTCTCTGCCATATTTGATTGATTATGCCAAAAATTTTTCTAGATTAGTAACAATCTGGCTTGATGCCACAAAAAAAAGAGAAACAGAAAGCTTTCAAGGCGAACTACTCGAATTTCATCAGCTTTGTCTACAACTTCAAGAACGTGCTGAAGTGTGCCTCTTTAAAGCGGAACAAACCAATAAAAATAAGTACGAAAATCATGACATTTTGGATGATAATAAATACACCTCCAGTTGTAACTCGGTTAACTATGAGCTTAGTCTCTACAAGTTACCTCGCATAAATATTTCAGCAGGCTCTAGAAATACTCAATATGCTTCCAGTAGATCTACAGAAGTTGATGAATTCAACAAAAAAGAAAGTTTGAGATATAATGTCAGAGAGCAGCCTAGTCTTAATGATTTAAAATACATGACCACGCAGGATAAAGTGGAAAATAGTCTATCTAGCCCAGTTCGCGCGCACTATCGAGAGGAGTGGCCGCTTAAAGGCTTACTTGGAGGGCTTATAAAGAAAGGGAAGGATAATGGAGAAGTTGGGAATAGAGATTCAGAACAAAATACTTTATCGCCATCATCATCACCAGGTGGTTTATTATAAATTATGAGATGAATCATTTCAAAAAATTTAGTTGATATGTAGATATATCGATTTGGGACAATGAATATGAACACAATACCCACCTACTTATGACTAGATGATTTTTTTTTTTCGATGTTGATAAGACACAGCCCCTGTCCTATAATTGCATTAAATTTGTAGATTTTACACAAAGACCATACATTAGCCAGGGCGGTGATCAGGGATGTTAAATTTAATATGTCAGATTGGATTTACATGTACAGGGGTATCGATTTGAGTTTGCATAATATCCACCTTTTGTTTATGAGTATCCTGGTTAGTTATACAGAAACTTTACGATTTAGGATAAGTTTGTAAACCCGATTATTAATGTTGAAATTTCCCCGCTCAATGTCCCCGCACTTAATTTTATTTTCACCGGCACCCTACAGTAAATTGAATACCTCAATCGCAGTAACGTTATTAACGCTATCATCCAAGAAATAAAGATATCATTAAGAATTTCAGTCCGCGATATATTTGTCTTATATCTCTCATAATTATCGAAACCAATATCGGTGAAGTATCAAGAGCTGATGAGTGACCTATGTGGCAGACAGACACTCTTCAAAGTAACTTGATACCATATTCTGAGGGCCTTTTATTTCTCGGACCAGAATCACTTATTTTGATATACTATCATTAAATGGAGTCTACAATCTTTGGTGGATTGTATAAGATAACTATTCCCCTTATGGGAGAGTAGAGTAGATGTTGTCTCTATCACATGGTTTGGTCATATCTTTCTCCAGACCAAAATCTAACTGAATCGATATAGATAGAGTACAATTAAAGATTATGCTCTGATAAAAACCGAGTAAAAGCGAGAGCTGAGTAACACCTGGCGAAAAAAAGGCGAGAGATAATCGGGATA
Organism: Pleochaeta shiraiana; assembly: GCA_019455505.1. Lineage (NCBI taxonomy): Eukaryota > Fungi > Ascomycota > Leotiomycetes > Helotiales > Erysiphaceae > Pleochaeta > Pleochaeta shiraiana. The sequence continues at coordinate 2,444 of JAHYSP010008432.1, read as the reverse complement.
TAAAATCGTACAAGTAGGACTAACATGATTCCCCATAGCAGGCTGCAAGAAAAAGTTCAATAAATATCGAAGTCAATCATTGCAGAGAAATTGCCCAGACTGTTTGAAAAAATGATAAGAATGTATTTAGTAACGATTCTGGGCCACATATTCCGTATTGGATTCCTCATTGAATTTATTTTCTCTGAATAACTTTGATATCTTTGATATCTTTGACAACTTTATCAATTTTAAAATCAGAGAACTCTTTGATCTACGAATACATTTACAAGATAAATTCTATTAAGTAACCAACCTCTAAAAATAGAACTGTCTTTATTTTAGAAAGTCAAATACTTATGGACTCGAAGTTCGAAGTGTCACAATAAAAATTAACATTTTTGTTTTTTTAAAGTTTAAGATAGTCTGAGACTAATTAAAGCTTATCAGACTTCAAGACCAATTACCCCTGTATCCAACATGCCGGTTTTACTGAGATTTTCCTGAGGAGCTTCTCGATATTTTTCTAACAGGCAAAATCAAGCGTGATATAATCTAAAGAGGATCCTAGAATTTTGTGTATATTCGCATCCGATTGTAACTTACACCTATTCTAGAATTTAGTTTGTCCCCAGTCCCATACAAATTTGATAAAAACTAGGGACAAACTTGATTCTAGAAAGGGTGTAATAGTGCCAAGCAGTGCCTTAGGGCAAAGTATAAACTAGGGTTCAGTGCATAAGTACAAAAAGCATGTGGTGGAGGGGGCTTAGCTTAAGCTTGAGCTTATATTATCCATAGCATAAAAATTAGTTCCAAAGTAAATCAAAACTAAACTGAAAATGCAGGTCAAAATGTCAATCTAGTTGACCGAAAATGGCAGATTATCTATTGATTTTCNTTTTTTTTTTTTTTTTTTTTTTTTTTTTTTTTTTCCAAAAAACTTTAAATATGTAGAAGTTTAGTATAATGTGTGCAAAAATTGGCAAGCTATCCTATTGTTGATAAGTCTTATCAAAAGAGTCACGGTTTGATAACTAACAGTGATGTGTGAAGATTTTCATCAGCGATTTTTAGGAATTCCTCCCTCTACTGAGAATGACGAATCAAACTTCAGTCCAACAATTATGTTTTCGATTTGTCATTTTCAACCAAGAGAGTGGAGTTGCTCCTCAGCCAATTAAAATAATTGCACTTTTTTCTTTTTATTTCGTCTATCTGAAAAGTTTCTTACTTACTCTCATACAAAGACCTGAATTGTGAAAGTCAAATAGAGATCACCAGGGTCTTACAAAGCCTTTTAGCCTTGTATTCGAAAATTGACTTTCACAATTCAGATCCTTGTATAGGAGTAAAGTCAATTCAAACATCAAAGTATGTTAGAAAAAACGTTAAATATCCAAGGAATCAACAACAACCATACTGTGTGAATCATTTGAATCCCCTTTTTTTCAGTTTTCATTGCTTATTCTAACTACCTTTGATATATCGTGAATACAAACATAAAATCAATAAGTGTAATTAATATTAGATAGGTATTTGGTTAGATATTGTAATTTGGGCAGGGGCATAGCTGGTCAATAAGTGCAGCCCTTCCGGGTTTGAAAGTGAATTTGGAATCCACAGGAACTAGTAGAAGCGAAGTTCACTATCAAACCCGGAGGGGCTGTAGGACTCGGAATATGAAAGCTTGTTACGGCATCTCCTTCGTCTAATTTGACGAATCAGACATCGTTGATTAAGCGATATCAAAATATAATCCGTTAGGTTGGTTAGTCGAGAGAGCATCATATAAATTTCATATTCCGAGCACTATTCCTCTAATTGAGTGACTTGAACATGGCTGCATCGTTTTGATTTCCTAAAATAGAAAAAGTTTTTGTTTTTACAGGGGCTCTGGGTCTATAAATGTAAAGTACACTGGTACAGGGGTATATATAGTACTGCATAAATAACCTCCATACAAGGATCTGAATTGTGAAAGTCAATTTTCGAATACAAGGCAAAAAGGCTTTGTAAGACTCTGGTGATCTCTATTTGACTTTCACAATTCAGATCCTTGCATGAGAGTATAGTGTCTGCCGAATGCAGTGCTATTTCTACTCTTGAGCAGTTGCAAGTAAACATACAGGGGCTTAAGGGTAAGTGAAAGCAATACTTACAGTAGATACCAAAAATGCCGAATGTTTCCTCTATGTTTGATAGAATTAACAATAACTCCACAACTACTCTCTAAAAATCAATAAGGTTACATTAATATTCAATTTAAATCATTTCTCTATAAATCAGATATTTTTTCAAAGTTAGAATAATAATGTAGATTATATTTTGTTGGGGTATTGGTATTTCATTTGCATTCGGCATTTTTGATCCTATCATTACACCGCGAGTTGGAACCTGCATTAACATCCACCAGAGGTCCAGAGATGATTGGAAAGCTGAAAAGTGTGGGAGGTATAAGTAGC
>JAHYSP010008431.1:1573-12192 GCA_019455505.1 Pleochaeta shiraiana | reverse complement strand
CAGTCTATTTATATTTCCATAAAGCTCGCTTAACCAATTGTCGCTAAACATGGACTGTGCAAACATAGCAAACATATATTGTCACGTGGCTCTACATTGTCGTATCAATATGGGATTATATAACAGATAGAGTGATAGAGTTTTGTTCTAATCGAGTAAAAGTACGTGAAGAAGCTCTTAAAAGATCTGATTTAAAAAAGGAATATTCTGCTGATAAGTATGATTCGTGAATTAACTCCCAGCGTAACTACTGTCATGGAGATATGGTTGTGTTATTTGACCATAAACAGTCAGGCAAGAAGCTAAGACCATCGTGGAGAGGTATACAAGTACTAGGACTTTGAGGATTAGAAATGAGAGAGGGAAGAGAAAAATCGGATTGTGGGTTTAAATGAGGAGTCTTAGCACGAAAGTTTGATAGGGAAGCCATATCTGATAGACAGCTTATTATTGAATAAATTTGCGATAAACTATTTGATATTCTTATATTTGACTGAGATTAACCGCGAAAATTGAAAGGGCGAAGCGTGTCTTAGGGTGGGGGTTACTATTTTCAGACCCCTGTAAAAAAATTTCCTAATCATTTGCACCCACCGCCAGGTTCTTCATTTATTGCCTTTAATTAGTCTATGACCATGAGTGACACTTAGACCTCTTTTTCCTTGTAATAATCGTGACCTGCCTCAGGAGACTTTGACTAATTACAAAACCTTATCACCAAAATACTACTACATCTACAGTACAGCGTCATCTCTCAAACTAGCATTCATCTGGTGAATAAGGGTTGATGTTTCCCTGATCCCAATCCCAACAGCCGCGAAGGGCCTCTTTGTTCATCATTTTGTGCGGAAAAATTAGTAAAAACCCACTACGACTGACCTAAGCTAGTATAGGAGAAGGGCCAAGTAGCTTGAGTTGTACCTCCGTCTCTTTCCAATCGATCATCCTCCCTAAACACCCTTTAGTCTCCTCGTTGTGACTCAGGACAAGTCTTAAGCCGGGAAAAGAGTAAATATTGTCGCAACGACCGGTCATCGAAAAGAAATAGTAATTCGTGATATACTAGCTCAAAATCACGATACCGCAAAGGACGTTTGACGCCATCGCTGATTGCTCGTTTGAAAGTGATTTCCTCCGTTAGCTAGTTTTCCTTACTCCCCCTCCACGTTGCCGTGCTAAAAGAAAACACTGTTGATTAATAGGATTTGGTCGAAAAAAAAGACGCAAGGGTCTTGGACTTTGCTGGCAGAGCTTTTTATTTACTCGTCGTAGATGGCACATGTTGAATGTAACGGGGACCTCTCTAATCATCTTTCTAGCGTTTTGTACCTTAGTACCCTCATCTTGCTCAATCTCACTTTCTTATCGTGTCGTTTAATAGGAATCGAAATCGTTTCAACGAATACGAGGGTGATAAACTCGACTCGAAGTTGTTGTGCTAAGGGTGACTCAATTTTAGCTCTGCAGACTCTCCATGGAGAGCTGGAGGTTCGTATGGGACACCACGTACAGATGTTGAGTCTTCGACCCCCACCCACCACCAGAGAAAGCCAAGGTAGGTGGGACACTCTCACGATTAATGCTTGCACCGGAGTAGTGAGGGGATGTAAAGCTTAATATGCCACACTAAATCTTCGAAATTTAAGATAGATTTATTAAGAATGTCCGAAATCGAATTCGCTGTGCTATCTTTGCTGAGTTCCGTAAAATGATTAAGGTTTTAACTGTTAAAAATGAGAATTTAATTGGTTGGCCATAACTTAGAATAATTTTCCTTCTGTAAGATGGTACAAGGATTTTGAATACAAGACTGGTAATCTAGACGGGTTTCGGCGAAAGGCATTGTCTTATGGGTTATTTTTGGAGTCAAAATCTCTTTTAATGATATCCCTAGTTTGTATTATACTAAGCTAATTCTTCCATTGAAGTTAAAAAGGATCTGGTATCCTCGTAGTTAAATATAGAGTAGACAAAAAGAAGAGAATCAAAGTTAATCAGTTCAAACTCTTGCTTCCCAAGCTAGTATTGTATTCATAATTTTAATATTAACAATAAATATGTTCAAAGAGAGTACAGAAATTACTCTGGGATCCATACTTCCCACTTAGAAAAATTAATGTTGCCGCAGTGTAAGGAACTTTAAATTTTTCGCGATACCTGTTTAATAGCCCATTCAACAAGTGTAATTTGACTTTAAAAAACATGAATTAATTGATATCTCATTCTGTGTATCAAGTAATTTTTGGGTTTTCTCTGGCAACCTGTAATTATATGAAATTCTATGGACTAATTTTCATTCAGGAATCAGCAGTAAATTTAAGATTGACTTCATGCTTATTTTTGATACATCTGTTCAACTCCCAAGCTCAACATAACTTCGACAAATGAGATGGGTTCCCATCCCCTGAGAAACAGCTTGATCAATAACAATATTCAAATTTCTTAAGTCGAGAAACAGGGAGAGCTCTCGACATAATCTTTCAGGTTTAATACAAGTCATCAAGCTATTCTAGTCCGAAAATTTCATTATGAGTCGCTATCAAAGAGCCTAACACCATCATAACACGCCACTACTAGAACTGTTAACAAGCCAGTGTTAATTATAGAGCCTATCTTGGGGCTAATTTCATAAGGAAACATATCATGAAACTTTACTACCCAGGCGTTTTTTCGAATTCTTTTCCTTCGTGTCCGTTAATGATTTTTCTAGGAGATCCTGGTGTTATGATGACTTCTGGATTTTCTGTTTGTGCCATAATTAGACAATTAGGTGATGCAGCTGTCTCATTTTGCTGAAGTGCAGCTGTATCTCCCATGTAAGTTCTAGTAGAACTATTTAAATTCCGATTGGATTTCGAGTCATTCCGAGGCTGGTCTATATCCTCAATGTGGAAACTCGATGAGACCTTATCAAGATTCACATCGTCTTGATGAAGAACCATAGCTGCTAAGCTTTGAAAGTTGATAAGCGATTCAGATTCTGTACCCCCACTATTCTCACTGGCTTTTGGGGTTTCAGTCGACTGAGATACCATGTTGGTACCAGTTAAGTATCGAGAATCAACTGATGACGATGAGCCATATCTATTGAAGCTATGTCGGGGACTATTAGGAATTGATCCTCCCAAAGATGATTCTGAGCTAGAAGCTTTTCTGATCTGGTGGTCTTGTGTCTCTTTATCGGAAACGCATGGCGAGACCCCATAGTTTTCATCAACAGCTGCAAGATGGACGTTATCAAGAGGTCGGACACCTGGTAAATTCCAATGACTGGTCATAGAACGAGAGAAATCAATTGGAGCAGAACTATCGGAAAAGCTGGCTGGCCGTCGATCAACTCCTTTTCCTTTCAAATTTGATACTTCGGAGTCATCATGTGCTACGTCTCGGAACAGCGTACTTGCAAGGCTACTGCCCCTTCGACGTCCCAAACCGGGAAGATTTAAGCTTAAAGAGCTTCCACTAGCAGAATTAGCAGCTCCTCCGTAAACACATTTTTTTTCTTTTTTTTCGCGTTTCTTTTCCTCTTTAGCCTTCTTTTTGGCCTCTTTGACAGCCTCTTTTCCAGCCTTTTTCTTTCGCTCTTCTTCAGCAGCTAAACTAAGTCGAATTGCTTCCATCATCATCAATTCTTCAATATCTTGAATTCTATTTCTTCGACTTGTCATTTCATTTGGATTAGAGTCTTCACGACTTTGAGATGGTTGGTCTGATTGTGGGCGAGAGTTTTCATGGACGAATTGAGTCGGTGCTATTGATCCATCGTTGTTACTAGAATCGCCACATAGACCTCTGTTGAGTCGACCAGGCCTAAAGTTAAAGCCACGACTATCAGAATTCCCATTTCCCATTAAATAAGCAGCAGCATGAAGTGCTGTTGCAGCAGCTGATCTTCGAGCTAGATGTGCTCTAGCATTAGCAAGTTTTACAGCCCAATCTGGTCGAATCCTATCTGTAGTAATAACTGTTGGTGCATTCGCAGAGACTGAAGTTACACGTCTTCTTGAGGAACTTAGTGATGGTGATTGTGGAGTAATATTCAAACTATCGGAATATGATAAAGGTGGTATGGGATGAGTCGAAAGTGTATTTTCATAAGTTTTATTTGCGTAAACAATATCCCGAGGGATATTTGGAGGCTCGTAAGTCACGCCAAAGTCTGGTTGTTGACAGTAGGGACAGCATGCGGGCTCGGACACCAAAGATTCTGCTTCGGCTTCAGGTCCTTGAGGTATCTGATTTGGAGAATAATGAAGCTCCGGTGGATGCGGATCAGGTCTCTTGATTTGAACAAAGCACTCTGAACACACAGGCTGATCACAACATCTTGTCTTGTTGAGATAGGGTGGGTAACTAAGAAAGCATATGGGGCATTCAATTACATCCCTATAGAGATAAACTTCAATAGCTTGACTCGTGGCATATGGATCTTTTGTTAATGTTATTTCTCGAGGAACAATATTGGGAGAACTTTGATACGGTGAGGTATTCGAGAGAGACCCAAGCGTCTTTGATCGTGGACGAAACGGTAAAGGATGACCGGGTGAAAATGTAGCTGATTGAGAACTCAAATCGTCATTTAATAAGGTATCATTCTGTTCCGAGAGTTGACAGAGTTCATTAGACATAACTAATTTCAAATCTGTAGAGCCTGGATCCTGTGAGGACTGTAGCTTCAAACCAGAAGAGTAATTTGAGCTTCTCAAAAACTTGAGGGGTTCATTCTCAAGTATCTCGTCTGCTGCCGGTATGGGAAAACCTCTGCCCGCAGCAATCAATTGGTGTTCAGTCCATGACTCTGAATATTCATTAAGACCTCTCCAGAAAGGCGCAATCCTCCTTTCAATCTAGCTATATCAATATCTGTAGGAAAGATTTATGAAATGAACATACCATTAGTTGTCGGACTATTGCCTTATTGAAGTCTTCAAACCCTGTGTAGATTCCCATAGTGACCAGAAATCCTCCGTCCACACTTTCTTCCGCAAGACTTCTCTCTCTTTCCTTTATCCTAGCTAACTTTTCTTTCTCTAGTTTTCTTGCTTCTCTTTCCTGTTTTGTCTCGCGACGGTCTGAGCCTGTATGATTGGAGTTTGTACCTGATTCCAAGAAAAAAAGGTCTGACCTATTCCCATGCCCGGAACGGGATGAATGACCATGTGTATGGTTTCGATCAGCGGGAGAAGTTGGCTGACTGGAAGTACCGAATATTTCATGATTTCCGTGATTCGAAGGGAATTCTGACCCTCGTGTCTCTTTTGTACTATTATTCCCCATGCCGCATGCAAGCTTAAGGTGCTTGAAAATTGAGTCATCCGAACATCGAGGGCCGTTGAAGATTTTGAATGTCAGGGGAAGAGGAGTATGAGATGTTGTAGAATTGATAGCATTTAATCCAAAACCATACAGAATTTGTTCTAATGTGTTTCGTTTTTATTTTTTGTTGCTCTTAATATGTGGTAGCGCTCATTAATCGAATGGCGTTTTGTGGAAGGCTTAAAGGACGGATCTCGATCTGACAGGGTAAACTGCCTTACAAGTAGTGCGCGCGATCAGTGCATGTTACTTATCATAAAACTTCACATTTTAGAAAACGGCGTATTAATTGTCAAGAGGAGCAAAATAACTGTAGAATTGGAAATACAATTTTTATATACAGTTCTAGCATTTTAACATCTACATCTCCACCAAGTTTAAGTACAATTTCAGGTTTGCCCCGAAACAAATCCTCTTGCAGCTAGGTTTCTATGTCATGCAAACTAATTGGCCTGTTTCTTGTGACCTTAAATATTCCATTAAAAACTATCTACAAATAAAACATAGGATGATAATGAACCTACAAAACAAAAATATCTATTTTATTTGTTGTAACGTGTGAAATTAAACAGCCCCTTACTAAAATCAAATTTGAGGATTCAACCCTGAAAGACGACGAATATCAATTATATAACTCAAAGAATGTATGCCTCAAAAGTATCATTGAATAAAGTTCTTCCTCCATTAATATGCGGCACAGCAACGTTCAATGATCTTTACAATAATGACGCATTCTGCCTGCCAATCAATGCTATCATCTCACGAGCTATTGCTTTAGGAGTGAGTGCCTTTGATACATCACCATACTACGGACCCTCTGAAGAATTACTTGGCAATGCTTTGACACTTACCAAGGTTTCTCGTGAGAATTATCAATTACTTACCAAAGTTGGACGCATCGATACCACCAACTTTAACTATTCAGCAGAGTGGATTTCTTTTTCAATTACTCGCTCCTTGAAACGTCTACAGACAGATTATTTGGATGTCGTTTACTGCCATGACGTCGAATTCGTGACAACTCAGGATGTCCTTGAAGCTGTCAAGGAATTACGCCGATTGCGTGATACTAAAAGAACTATAAGATACGTCGGTATTTCTGGTTACCCAGTGCCTCTGCTATGTGAGCTGGCTGAACTAATCTTTGAGAAGACTGGGGAGCCTCTTGATGTGGTACAAAGCTATGCGAATTATAACTTGCAGAACACCACACTTCTGGAAGAGGGACTAGAAAGACTTATAAGAGCAGGTGTGAACTGCGTTACTAATGCCAGTATTCTTGGATTAGGTTTGCTGAGAGGAGTTGGAGTACCGGTGGGAGGGAAGGGAGATTTCCACCCAGCTCCGGATGGGTTAAGGACTCGGATGAAAGAGGCAGCAAGATTTATTGAGAGTAAAGATGATAAGTTAGAGCTTGTGAGTATTCACTGGAGCTTGGATAGTTGGGCTCGGGAAGGTGGAATTGATGGGAAGCTTGGCACTAGTGTAATTGGGGTAAGCACAGTTTACGAGTTGGATGACACAATAAAGGTATGGGAGAGCGTGCTTGATGGTATCAGTATTCCTGGTAGAGAAGTCGACGACAGAAAAAGATTACTGAGCTTAGAGAGAAAAAAAGATGTGGATGAAAAGGCAAAGGCCGTGTGGGCGATTCTCAGAGAATGGAAAGATTACCGCTGGGCCAGTCCCAGTGCAGACTTTTTTATCTCACAAGATGCCGAGGATCAAATCTGCTCCAAATCATTTCAACATTGATGCAATCTATTAGAAACTCTTCATTTGTTCTGACAAATCAGTTCTATCAAACAAACCTTAGATAGTTGCTACATAGAAGTTTCATGAAGCTTTCAGAGATATCTGTTAGTGTGCCATAAAAGGGATGTTAATGCCATGGCCCATGAGCCATGGCAACAGCCAAGGCAACAGATATTAGGTTAATAGTCTGAATCGTTGACCTTCAATTTTGGCTAACTTTAACGGTAAACTTTAAAAGATATTTCGCAAGATTAATCTAAATTTTCCAGCCTATAGAAGACTTCAATCTTCTGAATACTTTCTGTTGTAGAGATAGATATCAAGAGAAGCTACGGCGAATTCTAACAGCTTTTGAAAGATTTTCTAAAACCAGAGCCGTAGATTTCCAGTCGATACAAGCATCAGTGATGCTTACTCCTTTCTTTAAAGCTGCCGGTCCTTCAGGAGGAATCTTTTGATTGCCCTCATGAATATAGGACTCAATCATGACACCGATTATGGACCTTTCACCAGCACAAATCTGATCTGCTACAACCTGGGCAACTTTAGGTTGATTACGGTGATCCTTATTTGAATTACCTGTCAAAGTCAACAAGTTTTTGATAAAAGAGTTGATTAACTTACCATGAGAACAGTCAATCATGATGGCTTGTCTTTGACCTTTTTTAGATAAGGCAATTTTTGCGATATTTACACTTTCTGAATCATAGTTTGTTCCGCTTGTACCACCGCGAAGAATTATGAAGCCATGATCATTACCACTAGTTCTCACGATGGCAGCAAGTCCTTGCTTAGTGACACCCATAAAATGATGCTTTGAAGCTGCAGCACCAATTGCATCAATTGCTACATTCAAACTTCCGTCTGTACCATTCTTGAATCCAACCGGGAAAGAAAGACCAGATGCAAGTTCGCGATGAAGTTGTGACTCGGTTGTTCTCGCACCAATCGCCCCAAGAGAAATAAGATCTGCAAGATACTGAGGAGAAATTGTATCCAACATCTCGGAAGCGATTGGCATGCCCATTTCAGTGAGATCGCAAAATAACTGACGGCTGATACGTAGTCCTTTGTTGATTTTGAATGTATCGTTGATATCAGGATCATTGATTAAGCCTTTCCAGCCAACAGTTGTTCGTGGTTTTTCAAGATAAGCTCGCATTATTATACATAGATCTTCTGAAAGTTTATCAGAGAGTGCCTTAAGCTTTTGACAATAAGTGATAGCTGTCGCTGGATCATGGAGTGAACAAGGGCCCACAACGATCAATAGACGGTCAGACTTCCCAGTTATTATTTCAATTGCATCGCTTCGGCCTTGTATGATTGTGTCAAGAGACTTATCGGAAAGTGGTAGTTCAGAAAGTAATAATTCGGGTTGAATAAGAGGGTCTTGCCCAAGAACTGTAGATGTTATTTACTCCATATTTGTTTCATTGATAAATTGATGATATGATTAGACGAATATTTCACCTACCCCTGGTATCGTCAACTGCGGCATGATGAATATCTAATGCTGGCATTATGGGCAAGCAGTAGCAAGATCAACTTTATTCTGAAGAGTTGTCTCAACAATAGCTTATATTTGGAAAAATTCAATCATTGCCAGGAATACTGACAGGGTCTTAATTAAAGATAAGATAATTAAGAAGTTGTCAAGATAATTAAAATAATTGTCACCTATACATCCCGGCCCGCCCCTTGTTGCTAACAACAGCCCGCTGCAATACAGCCCTGCTCTAAATTACCCTCGAATTTCCAAGAAATTTCATGTCATGTCCAAAAGATGGTCAATTTCCCCTCAATTTCCCCATTTTTACTCGAAAAAAATACATTCGAAAATTTAGGTATTGGAATATGAAATTATTGTGGGTCTCTCTCGGCTAATATGGCCAATCAAAACACACCATTTCCAGAGAATTAACATCTGATTCGGTGCTTGAGACGAAGAGGAATAATATTAATTATATATCCCGAGGTCTGCGCAGCAAAAGATTATGTTTGAGCATATTCCCTACCCGCCACAACTCCCTCGCCGTTCTTTTACCCGGTGTTTCTCCCTTGCTTGCTCTCTACTATGACTGTCCGTAAAACTTACAAAACTGTAAGATGCATAAATGAATTCCAGGGTATAGTACCGGGGCTAAAGTGGGTCTGGGCAGGGCTATGCAGGAGCTAGCAGGGCCTTTTCTGCACCAATTCACAAAAACCAAGCATAAATTTTCTGGTGTGAAATATGCATGCATTTTACAGTTTTGTAAGTATTACGGACAGACATAGTATAATTAATTACTTCATCATCATCCTTCCTATTTAACCTGTATGACGATTGTCAGAATGAGGAATAAGAAAATCAGTGAGAACTGAATAAAATACTTATAGTAGATGTTTCTCTGAATTGTGTTTCTCTGAATAGTGGACCAGTAATTCCTTCTCAATGCACTTTCTATCATCTTTACAATCTCAACTTCGTAACCTCCTTTGTCTCTTAACATCACAATTATCTATTTCTACATCGTGCAAAATTCAATAGCCTGAATATCACAAATAAAGATATCAATTCATCCAGAACCTTAATAGATGACATATTTTTTATGTTCACTTCAAGGTATAACAGTCAGTTACAATCAAGCTACTAAAAAGTCCTATTTTCCGTAAAATACATTTTGAAAGATGAGTTCTCAATTTTTAATCTCAAGAAACACGTCGACCAAATCGACGTCTTCAACTAAGACCAATTTAAACTCGATAAATAAATAATTATTAAATACTCATTAAGTAAAAACTCTGCATGACTCTGGTAAAACTCGAAAAGAAATAATGCCGCTCATAGATGCCAGCCCCAAACAGATTCATGATGCCATTCACAATCCTGTTTCCACTAAAAAGTCAACTGGTCGACCGTAGGTTCTTACTGATGCACAAGTGGACGAACTCGAGGATTTTGTTCGTTCGTGTCGCATTAACAGACAGACGGATTTCTTCGAACTAGCGACTGGCCCGTTCAAGCACTGGGGCTTAAGTTGTATGACAATCAGGAGATACCCTTTACAGAGAGAATATGGTCGTTGGACGGCTTTGAAAAAGCCTCGTATTACTGAAAAAACTTGAAGAGGATGAAAAAAATGGGCTGAAGATCATCGACACTGGACTCTAGATGACTGGGAGAAGATTCTCTGGTCTGATGAGATGTGGGCAACCGGTGGACGATTTACCAATGTATTTATTACAAGAAAGGTCACCCTAATTGCATTCAAACTGACTAAACCACAAGCTAATAGTTTTTAAACCTGGAGGGGAACTAGATAACACGTGTGTTATTAGTTATTAAAAATGGAGGAACTTAAATCTGAATGTGGGTCGGATGGTGTAGTGGTATGCCATCCGGGCTGGCCTTCTAAGTAGAGTTTGGGTAGCCTTGACACCTGCCTCACTTGAGACGGAAGATTACTGGTTCGAATCCAGTAGACCCTACCTTCTTAGGGAGTAAAATGTATACGATGATGGAGGTACACTTGAACAACCAAAAGTTTTTTGAGAATTTTCCT
>JAHYSP010008420.1:1587-12516 GCA_019455505.1 Pleochaeta shiraiana | reverse complement strand
TCAAAAAAAAAAAAAAAAAAAAAAAAAAATGATAGCAATAGAAGATGCGTACGCGGACAAATGTCCCAAAAAACTTGCAACCCCAACTAGGAGAACCCTAGACACTAGAGCTACACGAGGTGCGTATATCCATCTGTATCTCCCTCCATCGCAACAAAAGAAGCCAACTTGGTCCAATGCATCACCACGGTATGTGAGTTGGGTACCCTCCAAATACTCATTGGATGACTTCTCCATGACCAAGTATGTAGTAGTAGGATGATGAATAGGTCTCCAAACCTATTCATCTGGACTATCATTTTACTGTATAAATTCTGTTGAGTAGTAACTGATTTTTCGGATGATTGCTGTTAAATAAGAGTCCCTTGTCACCATGATGATTTTTTTGTTTTTCTTCGTTATTAAATAGTCCAACCATATTCAGAAGAGAGTAAGGGGTAGGAGAGTTTCTGGTCTGGAATACTCTTCATTCTTATTTTTTTGGGGATGATCTTTCTCTGCAAAAAAAATTAACTCTTTAAAAAGATAGAAAGAAATACAGAACATAATAAAAATTTGCTTCTGTGAAAGTTACCTATTAATTCTCCATTAAGATATTTTCAAAAATAAAGCTACGGACAGCTAAAAGTTCGAGGGATTCGACCAGAGTCTTTGCCACAGAGAGGATCGCCACGTCATCAACGCATCCAAATTTGGGAAAACCGTATTTAAATAAAGGCTCAAGTAAAAGAAGGAACAGTATGGGTGAAGCAGGGGATCTTTGGAGAAAACCATATGGAATTTCCAAGAATTCACCAACAAAATCGTCCACTCGGAGGCGAGATTTCCTGTCTGAAGCAAAAGAAGCAGCCCAATTTACATATGGAATAGGCCATCCCTGTTCGCGCAAGCGGGCGGAGAGACGACCAGGCTGGATGCTGTCAAAAGCGATTTCTACGTCAAGAGTAGCGAGAGTTCACACTTGCTTCGCGCCCCACGCCTTCTCGATATCGTGAACAAGACTCTCCACGAGGTCCATGACTGATCTTCCAGGCAGAGCTACAAGTTGCGTTGGGGAGATAATGCAGCTTGACAAAGCCCAGAATGCGAAGCGTCTTGCAAATAAGCGATCCAACTCTATCCCTAGAACTGGGAGGAGTTAAATTAGTCGCCAATTAGAAGGGTTAGTAAGATCATCCTTGTGAGGTTTAGGTTTAACCACAACTTCAGCGCGGCATAAAATACTTGGATGATGACTGTATACTAGGCAGAGACTGTATTAGTGTACGATCCATGTACGCCATGCTTTCACATTCCAGATAAGGCAGAGAGCAGAAACCGAGAGATGGTCGTAGGCTGGAGTAGTGGACAATGTACTAAGTAGACAATGTTGCACTTCGTCTTCGTCTATGGAAAGAGGTGCGGGGATCCCTCGTAATGGACATGAAGGGAAATACATGGACACATCCGGTTACCTACTTACACAGGCGAGCTTTGTGCGAAAAAAGATATCAGCGCGCGCTCAGTCGGGGTACTGTACGTAACACCTTGAAATTGAATCGGAGGGGGACCAAAGCGACTAGAGAACTTTCGCCATCCAACCACTTCATGGGCCTCCATAATCGAAGACACACTATCCAGCTTTGAGCTTTTATGCTCACGATTGGCTCGCTTAACAGTTTCGCGGAAGGCTTGGTGTGCCTCGCTAATAAGATAAGGATCACCACTGTTACGCACGTCAATATACCGTCGGCGTTGTTCAGAGAATTCCTGGTTCCAATAATCCTTACAAGGCACACATTCGGGCCTCGGGGAGTTGGCTGTAAGTAAAATGGCTGACAGCGCAGCGATATCTGAGGAAGTCACCGCATCTATGAGTTTGGAGGTAGGCTCTTCAAAGGACAGGCTTGGAGAAGCGGTAGCTATGAGAGCTTGGCGGAACATCTCTGTACTTTCGGCATTAAGCTTGGGCAGCTTTATTGACGGAAAGCGCCTTTGGACTGAAGATAGATGCACTAAGCCAGATATCGTCTCATGATCAGAAGTTGTGTGAGCTATAGAGTCCACCTGAGTCAAAAGTCCTTCCATGTTCGTTAGATTAAGGTCGATGACGTGGCCAGCGCGATGGGTAGGAACTCCGTAAGGTAAAGCCGACCTTTAAGAATGGATGTCAATCCAGTGGATAAAGCGGCCGACTCCAGTCGAACGAAAAACATTAGGCTCCCATAATTCGTGGTGAAGATTAAAACCTCTCATAATTATGGAGTTGAGCTTCACAGGCCAATTAAATAGTGGGTTGAGGCTTTCAGGCATGGGGGCTTGAGGTTGCCGGACGATATTGATGACCTCCAGAGAAGCAGAGCACTGAAGATGGAGGGCGACAATATCTGGTGACCATTCACTGTCTAGTTGAATAGGACGGAGGTTAGATCTTTTCTGAATGTACGTGAGTACGCGCGGGCGCGCGAGCTTCCAGTCTCGATTGGGAGGAGTTAAGATAACGTAGACCGGGTAGGACTTGGTTATGTTCTTGAAGTTTATAGTTTTGTTCAGGGTTCCTGGACAAATATCACATCATACTTGCCTTGGAAAGCGGCTTATAAAAGAATGAGGTGAGAAGATCCACCACGCCCGACGTTAGACTTGAGGAAACAAAGGCGAAGCGGTGGATGGCTGCTAAAATGAGCTCTATTGTTCATAGAGGCTTAGAGAATTACAGGATGCTTGATTGTCTGAATCTACTTCCATAGATCCAAGCGAGGCATTCTTGAGGGTGCTAAACCTATTTTGGCTGGCGGAAGGAGTGTGTGTTGAGGAGTTGGTGAATTTTCCGGAGGAAGACTTCAGATCATCTATGTTTTTAAAGTGGGATGTAGCAGTAATGGCGGCAGCAGCAGCTTCAGCCCGACAAGTCTTATGGAACTTGCTACGGTTGTATGAACGAATTTCTGTAACCTCTTTCTCCGAGAGTTGAATAAGTTTGCCCTTGTGAGGGCGAGTGCGGAGGGGGCAGTTAAGGTCATCTGCAGGGTGAGGGACCAAGCAGCTGATACACCGTCGAAGATGAGAGCATTATCATTGGTGGCGTAGAGTGCCGCAGCGGGCGCACAAAGCTTGAATTCGACAGGGTGAGGATTGATAAAACCCGAAACAAGTTTCGAACTGCATTAACTTAGGGTTAGGGATATAGCGCCGGGATGGGGCGCTGTCGACAATTCGAAAAGTGGGAACTTCTTTTGGAAAGAAGATGACCGTCGTGTGAAAAGAATCGTGCGTACCTTCGTGCAGCGACCAGTGGGCGTTAGATGGAGCGACGCCAATCTGTGCCTGAGCAATATTACTGACATCACTGAGCGTAGTAGTGACGAGATTGGACACCGGATTCCAAATAGTGCATGGTATGCGTTTGACAATATATCCAATACGTTCCTCTACTTAGTGTAAAGATCTAGAGAGAGAGGCCTTACTGGAGTCGGTATTTACCGTCACCAGTTTCAGCGATTCTTCAGACGAAAATGTGGTGCTGAATCCACTGGAGTTGCGGGAAACGGAGATGATGCCTTCCTTGAGGCCAGGGAAAATTTGTATGAAGAGCAGCTTTAACTTCAGTTGCACCGGCTCTGAGGAGAGGGGCATCATCATGCAGGCGAAAGATAGCCTTGGGGCCCTTGAAGTTTACTGTTGACGTTTGCACAGCTGTGCGAGACGGAAGATTGACAGTAGGACGAGCCGGAGCTGAGGGAACAGAGGCTGGAGGGCTGGCGACGGTCGCTGTCCAGTTACGAGGTTGATTTGATAAAAGAACGGGAGGTCGATAGGCGACTTTTTGGCTGGGCGTAGGAAGGGGGCTCACCGGCTTGTGCTGTTTTGAGGTGTCGTGTCGCATAGGATTCCTGGAGGCAACCGCAAGGAGAAATGCGTTCAATTGCTCTCACACGAAAGACTTAATAAGAGGGACAGCCTCTTCAACGGCTGTCTAAAACTTGGTGTGAAAGTTTTGAACCCAAGTAACTCGACCATTTGCTACGTGCTAGACAAGCTCGAGCTCATCAGCGACGTGCTGGGCCAAAGGGGGTGGTTGTTGTGATTTGTCCATCACAAGAGTGATGACCAAATGGAATAAGGCAGTAAGTATTTGGAATAGTGTAACAGTTGGAGTAAAATAGGCTCGGCGTGATGGATTGTATAATGTGATTGTGAATAAAAGTAATAACTATTTATTATTTCATGCGTTTGTTGTCCAGGGCTGAATTGATGCCGGAAAATGCTCACACGCATTAAGGGACGTTTTTAATTGTGGATATATTACTTGATGTTAATAGCCTTGGTCACATATCACTATGTGGATATGAATAATCATTTTTCTTTAGTAGTAATATATGGAACAATATATACAAATCAATTATCTCAACCCCATTATTTTATCTCTCCTTTCAAAAGTATCTTAAAATAGGAGCCAATGAAATTATGTATCTAACAGAGGCCCATGGTCGCTCTGCGTGGGGATATGTTTTCCAACGCTGAAACACATCTTTTGAGAAAATTATGGTATTCTGCAAGGAGAAGTTTACTATGCGGAATTACTAGGAGCAGCCATAGCGCCTGGTGGAGCGCTTGCAGTCAGGAATGACAATGTTTTTACACTACTGGATAATCTGTCGCAGTAAGAGCATTAAGAACCGGAATCACTTCATCCAATCTTCGTTTAACACAGGTCTTTCACAATGTAGCCCAACTAGCAGGAGCAGAAATTAGATGGGTTCTTGGACACTCAAAAATAGGTGGGAATGAGGAGGCAGACGAGGCAGCACGGTCTACCTTATCCCTACTACCACCACGAGACTTACGTCCACAGCGAACCACTCTGGCCTTTATCAGACGCCTAATGCAGCAGCACAGACAAAAACTACTTGGCGATTGGTGGTCTTCTGCTTGTCCAGCTCGACATCGAGATCTGGCCTTGCAAATGCGTCGAAAAAGATCCCCAGAGCTATCACTACCCCGGGAATTATTACAGTCTCATAGCTGCAAAAAGAGTTTACGGAGACTTTGCAGTCAACTATCGTCGTTTTCACCATGAGGGTGAGCCTATAATGTGAATTTGGACTAGAAACCACACACACCCACTTTACTAGATGTCGAAGCTATGCTGTCAAGACACGCAAGCTAAGAAGTGGTCTATCTGTGAACGATTTCATCAACCAACTCCTCGGGCCAAAGTGCTATGAGGAATTCTAATATTTTTCGCGATAAACAGGTTGGCTTGGTGTCATTACTGCAAACTTTCCCTTAGCTGAACTCGAGGAAGTTGTTAAAACAAAAATAAATTATTTATTCTTAATTAAGTGAAGGATATTGGAGGACAAAGGGTGAGAAACACTATTCCAAAACGTAAATGAACATCTGAGTAAATTCTTTCTTTTTCAAATTTCCCTAGATTACTGTATGTATCTTGGTTCAACTCTGTACATAAAGCCCAGTGAGTTTAGAATGGTGCAAACGAGGTGGGTTTCACCATCTGGTTGTATTAAAATCCAGCTCCATCGGTCTTGAACTAATGGAGTTAGGGCTTAGGCTTAGAACCTTAAATATAAATAAACAAACAAACAAAAAAGTAAACAAACTAGAATTAATTTTTCATTGCAGGCTGAAGCTTCATGATGCTCTGGTAGCTATAAAAATTGTGAAATAAAAAACTTCCTCCCTTGATTCACAAAATACCCAGTTACAATTCATGTGATTAATTGTCGATGAAGATGCCTGAACATAAAAATCGGGAAATGAGATGATCAAATAACTAAGTCGTTCCTATTTATTTTTCTTTGGTTTTTGTTTGTTTGGTTTCAATTTAAATAAATTATATTGCTTAGAGTTTTGATTTTTTTAGATAAAGGCTACTGCTCGTCAGAGTCGGAGTCAGCAAACATGTCTACTGCTCTTGGTCTTTTCAATCTTGGTGGCGGAGCAGGTGTAGATTCTTCCTTGGTATCTTCTCTTAATTCAGATACAGTTCTCATTTCTTGAGTAGTGTTCTGGCCTTCAGTTATAGGTTCTTCGTCTTCCATTGGTTCTCCATCAAGGTCATCATCATCAGCCATGGGTTCTCCATCAATGTCATCTTCAACAGATGAATAATCATTGTCTTTATTTAGGGCATTATCATCTATTTCGACATCTCCCTTATTTTTGGCCTTAATCTCGACAGCCTTCCATTTGTTACTATCTTTCCCTTTTTCTTCAACTCTTTCTTCGGTTTCTTTCGCCAAGTTATCTTGCTTTTCCTTGATTGTCAATGGTGGCTTATCAAATAAGCTTGCAAAAGACTCTTGACTATCTTGAGGAAAGACACACCAACCCTCCCAGAGTCTTAAAATATTCTCCACGCTTCTCTTCCACTTCTCAGCTCTCAGCCTTCCCCAGTTCATTTTTCTTTCCATCCTACCTAGTTCTTCAAAAACATGGCCTCTTTTAAGGCCTGCTTCGAAAAGTTGGCGGTATTTCCAGGCGTGACGGACACCAGAGGTCGAAGAGGAGGATAGAATATCGCTAATAATGAACA
Source organism: Pleochaeta shiraiana (assembly GCA_019455505.1). Taxonomy (NCBI): domain Eukaryota; kingdom Fungi; phylum Ascomycota; class Leotiomycetes; order Helotiales; family Erysiphaceae; genus Pleochaeta; species Pleochaeta shiraiana. The sequence goes on along the minus strand of JAHYSP010008420.1, from coordinate 5,978 downwards.
GACCGACGAGACTCGCACCACTTGTATCAGAATCTTCTTCATCATCACTCCCAACTGTTTTTTCTTTGCCCTTTTTCCGATATGGATTAGCGGAGGTATAAGCAAAGGGTCTTTTAACATTTAGAATGATCATTTGGACAACTTCATCTGCCCCACGACCGGCATGGGATACAGCGAATGCTGTCACACGTGCAACATCACCTTTTCGTAGTGTTCCAGTTGTTGTTGGTAAGCGGGAGAGGAGATGAGTAAGTTTTGCTTTTTCAAGTGGATTAAGATAAGATTTTCCATCTCCTGCAAGATTATTCACATCATTTAGTATCCCATTTCCATGGTTCTGGCGTCGCCCTCCTTCATCACCAGAATTATCATCAGAAGAAGAGTTATAATCAGAGTCAGATACAAATTCTTCAAGACGAGTCGTGTATTCGTAGGCTAGAGGTTGATTTGGTTGTTTCCATGCTGAAGAACCTTCAAATAAAGGGAAATATTTTCCTTGGCCGCGATGAGTTTCAATACCTGTTAAAATCTCCCACAATCTCCAGCGATACCAGGCTGCACCAGTGCTACGAGCATCCCATAACCAAGCCCACTTTTCTTCTCGCTGAACATCGGGTCTGCTCATGAGAAGTGCTTCAAACTCTGGCCCGTGAGTGAGGAGTGCTTCAATGACTTTATGAATTAGTTTAAGCTCTTTGATATCTTGTGGGGCCTGTACAGGAACATGGAGTAAAGGCCCATTGCGTCCAGCTCCAGTAATATCATGTGATGTGGGTGGTGCAAAGCGTCCTTGATGTGAGATAGGAGGATGTCCTCGAGTAGCAGCAGAAATATCTACGATCTTTGCACCAAAGGGTTGTGAGTTTATAGTCGTACCTAGACTTGATAAAGAAGTAGAATCTGAATTCGATAAAACCGCCGAAGAAAGATGCCTGTGAATGTTTAAATAATACCCATATCCTAAATATTTGTTCTGTAATCCATTGACAGCAGAATCAATGTCGTTCGCAGCAGTTTCCTTAGCAAGTGTAACGATAGCCGACATGGACTTTCTCTCTGAATATACACCTGGGCCAACAGGTGGAAGTATCCGAACATTTTCGACTGTCAACTTTGGAGGTATCAAGGCTTTAATAACAGCTGGACTTGTCCCTGGAGGTAATGAAGCTAATCTGACAGTAGGCTTAGGAACAGCTCTATCTTCCTCCATCTCACTCCTCTTTTCATCATCATAATTATCAAGAGTGAAAGGTTTTTTCGAAGGCCAGTCCTTGGCCTCATAATCATCAAAAGCCAGTAGACCTTTATCCTCTCGATCATATCTTTTCTCCCTTCCTCTCGGCTGAAGACCCGAAATTTCAGACGGCCTTTTCCTGCCCAAGCTTGGAGGTGGGCCTAAACTTCCAGGTCCACTCAAATTACGCCCTCTTTCAGCGGCTGAGCCTCTGCCAGGATTGAATCCAATCGCTGTTCCTAGACTTTGTCCACTTGTGTAATGTCTCTTGGTCGTGCCAACAAAGCCCCCGGCAGTCCCTCCAACGCCCACACCTCGAGCATACCCAACATCATGGTCACCATCATCAAAACTCTTTACAAAATCTTCATACACGGCCTTTGTCTCGGCTTCCTCTCGTTGGCGCTTTGCCTCGGCGTCAGCTCGCTGGCGTTCAAACAACGATTTCTTAGTTGGGGCTTGAAGTTTATTCTCCACATCCGGGAAACCAGCGAAGGACTTATCACTACCCATATTGGCGCCTTGACTAGATAATCTTCAAGAACCGAGCAGCTGGAAGAGCTTACGATTGTTTTTAAGGGTTTATTCTCGTGTTTTGTTTCGAAGTCTAATGAGCTTGCTTGTAAGCATGGTTCTTGATGTAGCAGTTTTTCATGGCTTCAAATTTCTGATTTAATTTAGCTCTTATACATCAAGTAGCATAAATATATGCTTCAAGCAGTTATGTTTATGTCTTGTGGTGCCAGATCGATCAAAGGCTGCACGTCGAGGATTGTAAATTTAGGTTTAGGCTAAAATTACGTAAGATTGAATAAAAAGAGAAAGTGCAAAATTGTCGACAGAATTGGATAAACACTCGACTTAATACTTGTCAGGGATACGAATATTAATCTACACTAGTATTAGACTGACTCGCTTAATTGGCGGAATCAAAATCCAGCGCTCACAATTTTTTTCAAAAAAAAAAAATTTAATGCGTATTCAGCCTCAAGACTATGACACACATTAGCAGTGTTTATATACATAGAATGATTCAACTTGACATTAGTTACACTTATGCCTCGGTTTCCATTTGAAGATGCCACTATGAAGTATGTTCGCTTTTTCTTCACCAACAATCACCCCTCATCTGTGAACACCCATCCAAGGAAATTACAAACCCTGGATTAACCAGACAAACCTCCATCATTCTGTACACATCCACCGCGAGATTGTGGAAGGGTCTTTTGGATTCGAACCAATCATCTCCTGTCTCAAGTGGGGTAGGTGCCCAGGCTACCTAGACTTTACTTGGGAGAACAGCCTGGACGGTATACCACAATACTATCCGACCCCCAGCGCTCACTCTGCACAACAGTAATTACATGTAAATTAATTCACATTTGCGTACTATTGACATTCGTCATTAACATTACCAACACAGATACATGTAAATTATTCCTGAAAACTACTCAAGATATTCAAACATCGAATTTTCGGTATGTTTCAACTTAGCTGAGGGTAGAAAAAACTATTCATCTTCATCCAGTATTAGATATTCTTAATTTCACCAAATACATCCATGAAGAAATTTACTGCTGGAAATACTCAACCTCTCTAGGAACTTAAATGCAATATGTAATTCCTGATAAATTTATCTGATGCAAAATGTTTCGTTTAGATCAAAAGCGACTAATTTATAATTCGCATGAAGAAGGAAACATGTCTAAAGAAAATCTAATTTTCCAGAACGAGAATACCTTCAAAAATTAGCTTCAAAACGAAAAAAAGAAAAAAAGTATCAAGCGGAAACTCTACAAAACAATGAAAGCGCCCCGAAAGTCGAGAAATCTCCCCAAAACCTCTAAAGCTGGCCGACTTCTTGTATATGAATGAACCAGAATCTACAACTGTCCATTCGATGGGAGTCGCAAATCTGGATAGGAAAATAGAAGTTCGGGGACGAAAAGATTTTTGTTTCTCATTAAACCTCACATTCAGTTCAAATTCTGAGATCCAATGTTGCGGGATCAACTGATGTTGGTAGATAACAGAGTAGGTCCAAATAATCAGTTAATTGCTAAAACCTGCAGAAGGATGTGAATCTATCGCTCTACTAATGTAAATACAAAATGATTATTTTTATATTTTACCCCTATTTTGGTTCCCCAGCAAATTCTCTCTGTTTAGATGTTAATCATGTGAATATGGTTAGCAATTGGCGCAGCCAATGACACTTCTAGCGTTTTAACCTGTAAAATATAATGACACATAGGCCGAACCTTTTGATTATATTCATTAGCGGAATTATAATATTCCGACAGTCTTGTAAGTAAATAATTCATGTATAATTTTCCGACAAGTTGACGTGTTTTAGTCAAATATATTTCATTACTTCATACATTTATAATTATCTGTTAATTATTCAGCTATATTCTCATGACTTAGAGGAGCTACTGAAGCATAATCCTCTGTATTGAAGTAATTACGTCTCGGAAAATTACACTTAGCTATTTAATTGTAGTGTAGGATTATTCGATAATGAGCTTTGAGGTTTTTGGAGTTAGGATTAATCAATGTGATCATGTGATACCACGTTTATTTGTATGACTAGGGTTGATAACATTATCATGTGATACCGTGAATAGATATTTGTTGGCGTATACCGAGTTAGAGATAAAATATAAATAGAATTCTACGTTTATACGTACCACCGTTGATAACGCGCATCTATTCCATTGTATTGATTTGATTACTTACCGCTGAGCTTCAACCACAGGAAACTTCGATTATTGAGAATCTGTGATAAAGCTTTGCAGCATTGGGTTTAGTACTTGTCCAATCGCTACCATACGAAGCTCAAGAACCCGACCTCATGCACCTACTGTTCATACTATTATATTGTGAATATAAGGTATAACTTGAGCCTAGATAAAATAGAAAAAATGTGATTCAATGTATGTATATCAAAAGATTCAATTCTATGTACAGCCCTTTATATATTCTATATTCATAGATCGCGTATGCCTGTGATCTGGTCGCGTCTTAAAGACTACTTTTAGGGCCTAGCGTGTTGGTAGTGATTTTTCATTCTACTCGAAGTAGATCACGTGAACAAAGACATTTCAATTCAACAAACAATTACAGCCATCTAACTTAATGGCCGGCGAAGTCGAAT
>JAHYSP010008397.1:0-10416 GCA_019455505.1 Pleochaeta shiraiana | reverse complement strand
CTTCTACCCCCCCTCCCTCCCAAGAAAAAGAGGGTAGCAATCGAAACTGCGTACGCGGGAAAGTCTCAAAAAAAAAAAAAAAAAACCTGCAGCCTCAGCCAGGCGAGGCATAGACACCAGAGTCACACGAGGCGCGTACATCCATCTGTATCCCCCTCCATCGCAACAAAAGAGACCAACTTGGTCCAATCCATCACCACCGTATGGGATTTGGGTACCCTCCAAATACTCATTGGATGACTTCTTCTCCATGACAAAGTATGTAGTAGTAGGATGATGAATAGGTCTCCGAACCTATTCATCCGGACTGTTCGTGGTTAACTTCATAATGCGGGTGCTAGGGAATTATGCTGAGAGATGAAGACGATACAGACCGCGAGAGTGATTGGGGATCCTCATCGAAGTGAAGACGCCAATCTGCTAGGCTCCTTTCTAGCGAGAGAAAGGGTTCCCAGGCGACACCTTGAGGAGGTTCAGAGTTGGACTGGTCGCCCTCGGATCTATTTAAATAAGGCATTAATTCATCGATTTGACATGTTCGTGCAGTGTGATAAACTTTGCCACGGTTACCACATTTTTGAGTAGTTGCCGATCCCGGATTTTCATCTCCAACATTCCTGCACCTTTGATTCTCTTTGAGCCGAAATTTCACCCGCCTCTTCTTGAGGGAGTATCCCTCCTTGTGGAACGTGAGTTTTCTTCACCCTTCAGCGCTTGCTAGGTGCAGTTAGCAGCTCGGAGATTTCGGAGATCATTAAGCATGAATAATTTCACGTGCTGTTTCCGTTATCCCTTTCACCATTTGGTTGGTTGACAAAAATAATGATGTCAACGAGCTTCCTTGATGATTACGGAGTGGTAACCAAATTAACTTGCGAAATAGTATTTATCGGGTTGTGTAGCGTCTAGGTTACCCATGGTTCTGCGTTGACAGAAGGAGAACCAGCAGGTTTTGGAGTCCATACTTGGATAATCAGCTGATCAGTAACAAATGGTGGTCATAATGGAATAATTCTAGCGCCTCGAAAACCTCTTGCATTGTTTTTAGGTGTTAAAGAAGATCATTAAGTAGCGTGTAGAACTCCGGAAAAAACTAGACCTTGGAGATAAAAATAGTGTGAGTTCGGATTAATCACGATATTTTACGACCGTAAGTCCTCTTTAACCTGCCGAAAAGCCCGATAACAAGTGGCTGAGTAATGGGTGAAGAAAAAGGAAAACCGATAGAAATTATCTTGTTCTTACAAAATTCATCGATAGTGGCAGATACATGACTCTCATGTCCAAGATCAGTATGTGATATGTACCTTGTGTTCTGGTTTTAAAAGATTTATCATAATGCTCGATCTATTCCAAATCTATTTATTTATCAGTCATCTTATTTTCAATTTCTGTATTGGACGTGATTTCTGGCAAATCACCTTCAGTGTACCAACTAACAAAGTGATATTGGCCTCGTTCAACCAAATATGGATGGAGAACAAACCCATCGGCACTAACTCAAGCAGTGTCAGTTACCCATTTTTGATTTGCAGGCTATATAGTCTTGCTGTTCCCACGTCGATCAGAACACAAAATATCCATTTTATCGCAATTCATGTCCATTACAAATCCCGTGTCCTCAAAGTTGTACATGTCGTTGACTATGATCTCCCACCTATATCGAATGTTCGAAGATACATCGAACCATTTTTGAAACTCGTCGGGATATTTAACTAAAGCTCCCAGAAATTCGTTGGCGAGAGAATAGCGCGTAAGCAACTCTGCTCGTCGCTGAAAAAAAGCGGTATAACTGTTGCTTGCCGACGAATCGCGAGGATGTAATCTGCCAATTTCTCGCACATCGTCGATTTAAAGTGGAAGCCACGAAAAACCAGATCCAATATATATTGAAGTAAAACTTCTTCTTCAACCTTGGTAAAATTTTAGTTCTCAAGTAGAAAGTTTTCAAGTGCAATTTGTCAGTTCATTCTGTGGCGGAGGGTAGCTTCCAAGGCTGCTATATATCGTTTCAGCTGCTCGGCGACTTAGCTGGTGTATGTTACGGGCGTCTAGATAGCTAGGATGACTCGTGGTTCTTGTATTTGGACAAGCATTGTTGTAGAATAATCGCGTGGCAAAATTGAATGATGCTCATATATCAGAATAATGAGTTGAGTCCTGATAAACTACATTAGTGAGCTTGAGATTTAAAAATTTCCTACCGTTGTTGCTTTCATTTTTATTCATTTTTTAACTAATACTGTAGCTCGCAGTACATAGAGCTAAAATCTATTTTACCGGAGTTCGGTCAGAATGGTCCTGTGGCCTAAAGGATCCTTCAAAGCACCAATTATCCACAAAATTTAACTGACTATTTTCTTTTCGTGGTCTACTAATTTGGTTGTTGGCACTGTAACCAATCATTAATGGGATGCAGTATTACGATTAGTGATCAGAATATGAAATGATATTGGATCACGCTGGCTACGACTACAAATCAAAATTTATTAAGGCTGGAGGAGCCAGCATCTGATCCATTATATTAGCCGAAAAACCCCATAACTCTAGGCAGAGATACTCACTTTCATTCAACGATTGGGAGAAAGATCTCTTCCAAAAAGTAAGTAGTAAGTACTTATTCGATTGGCTTGGCAGCAAATATTAATTGAAAAACTGGTTAACCTCACATATGTCCACACATATTACACATATTACACAAATGTGCTCACTTAAAAATGATGCATATTCCCTCAAATGTGTCTTTTAACTTTTGTTTTAACTTAGGGTAATTGGGAGGAATCTCAAACGTAGAGAAAGAACAGGAAACTCATAAATTATCAGCACCTAGGTGGCTAGCGAGTCTCGAGTCATCAAGTATTATTAGTAGATTTGTGAATAGATCCATCTTTGAAGTTACTATTAGTTCACAATTTATATAGCTTTATGACTACGCACAAATTTAGGATCGGTTGAATTAGTTAGTTGACAGGGTAGCGAGTTAAGATTTTCTTTTCTAAAATTGATTTTTAGTTCCTAGTTTTATCCTGTGTTTTCAAGTTTTTAAAACTAGGTCATATTTCACATATTTAACTTTATACTACATATACATCTTTATCTTTTATTATCACTTCTTACTTATCATTAGATGAAAATAAGTTCTGTTCATTCACCAAAAAATAATTAAAATTATAATTTGGAAAAAAGAAAAAGAAAAAGATAAGATAGGAGATGATATCAACCCCTGTTAGTATCATCACAGGTTTTCTAGGCTCGGGCAAAACCACTCTCCTTCTTAATATACTTCCTCAACTCCTCCGTCAGAATCCCAACTATAAATTAGCACTACTTAAAAATGAATTTGGGGACCTGGCAGTTGATAGTCAACTGGCGAGTTCTTCGTCCATATCCGGCGTGCAAGAAATCCTCAATGGGTGCATATGTTGTAATCTTGTCGGCTCATTATCAACAGCATTGGCAGAGCTAACAGGTAGTATCACTCCTGATCGTATCGTAATTGAGACATCTGGTTCAGCTTTCCCTGCAACGTTAGCTATGGAAGTTAATCGCTTGGGGCGAGAGACTGGTGGTAAATACGTACTTGATGGCGTAATTACTGTGATTGATGTAGAAAATTGGAAGGGTTATGATGATACAAGTTTTACGGCACGTTTACAAGCACGATATACTGATCTTATCGTATTTAACAAGTGGGAAGATGTTAGTGAAAGACGGTGGGAAGAGTGCTTGGATCGTCTAGGCGACATGGAGGTTGATATCGCGTGGGTTAAAAGTCAGAGGGGTTGGGTGGATGTAAATGTCGTCTTTGGTCTTGATAAAGGTTTGGCAGGTGCGTGGGAAAGTGTTGCGGATGGCGAATCCCAACACCATGATGAATATATACATAAAGAGAGAGAAAATCACCAGAGCGAGGTTGAGGTACTTTCCGTTACCCTTTCGATCGACCTGCTTGATCAACCTGACTGTCTAAAATCCGAATCGCTTCCATCAAATCAGAACTCAAAAATTGACAATTCTGCCCTTCTAAATTTCCTTCAAACAGCACCAAAAGACGAAATCTATCGGATCAAAGCAATTCTGATCTCGTCTTCATCCCTCCCAAGTTCGGAGTCATCAAGCATTCCTACAACTGCTATTGATCCAACTAAATACATACTTAACTGGTCATTTGGCCGTTGGACTTTTACACCATTCCTCTCAAAAGATTCTTCAAATCTCGAGACTAGTGCTGAGCACCAATCCAGTGTAGCTATTGGACAAGGTGAGGTATTTTTACGTATGATTTTAGTTTTAGCACGTGGTATGAGTAAAAAATGGAAGAAACGGCTTGAGGATGGAAATATAGTACGTTTTGATGAAAATGGAGCCACAGGTGGCAAAAAATTGAAAGTAGAATGTATCACTTAATTTATTGCGATTTAATCAATTAAATAAGATACACAACTTGGAGGGTGATGCCAGGATGTCTTGAGTTGTGCTTTGGATTTTCTAGTTGTTAAGTGGATCGATAATTAGGGAGAAGTAGGCTTCCATAGACGAAAATCTGAATAGAAAGATTGCGTCTGATACTCCATCTCGTCCGCACGTATTTTTATAGCGTAGGTTCATATCGTCATCAGGGTCGTTGGACTGATTATATTCTCATTCCTCTTTTTAACATTAAGTCGTCGGGGGTAATATTAGAAGCTCTGATTCAAAAATCAGAAAATTCTCGTGTTAAAATGATTCATGAAGGTGTTTTTGCTTTCTTTTTGGCCCACCATGCACCTACTTCGAGGCATTCACCTGAAGAAGTTCCATTCCCTCGTAATAGGTTATTTGATATGCTGTCCATCCAGCAATCCCAGTGATCTTCTCTCATACCGCTAGCTTCTCGCAACAGAGGATCAAGACTTTCAATCATTTGAATGACTGTATTTAGTGCTGTCCGCCGCAAAGCTTTCTGCGATTCATCTAGAACACTGTTTTCTGACGCGTTTTGTTTACCTTTTGGATTGTCTATCGATTTATTGAAAACTTCTTTTTCCCAATCAATCTCGCCTAAAGGAATGACTAGTCGGCGAAAGTCAATATCCTGAAGAGTTTCAGATTCTTGTAGCAGCATAGAAAGAATTGCTGTGCAAGGCACAGTAGATAGGTTCCGCGTTCCGAGTACTTTAGCGATCCATGTATTGTAATTATTTAGAAATTCATTCTTGGAAGGAGCAAGCGACATTTGCTGCGTCAATACATAGGCTCCAGGCGGAACTTTATTATTATTATTATCATTATTTTTATTACTATTAAAATTGTTATTCGGGTTCTCAGTATCTGGTTGAGCGGGCGGCAAAAGCATTCGTATTGAATGGTCTCCATCCCATATCTCAATCGTACCCCCCGGCTTTAGAATCCGAATATATTCGTCCATGATTGATTGTTGAATTCCTGTTGTCGGGATTACCATGCTTAGATCTTTGACCATTACAAGACAGAATTCTTCATCCTGAAAAGGCAATGGCACTTGTCGTAAATCATGCTGTACGAAGCGCCAATTCATACTGTTTTTTTTAAAATTATCATCATGCTGAGCTAGTGGTGCTATATCGATTCCGGTGAAAGAAATTGATGTTTGTCCCAGCCGAGAAAAATGGAGATGACACATTTTACTCCAATAGCCGTCTCCACATGCTACTTCTAGAATATTTGTTGGTGGATTTTTAATGACTAATGGTGAGCACAGTGGACCATTAAACACTTGGCAAAGCATCATAGTCCGTAGCGTCTGACGATGGGTCTCGGCAAGATCACTTGGAAGTGGATATGGTAAGGTTACATCCCGTAGATAGCGACGCCCATATTTTGAGATAAAAGGTCGGACTACAGACTCCTGCTCGGGCGTGACTAATTTTTTACTGCCCGCAGCGCTTGCGATTCTACTTAAACTAGGTGGCCTAAAACTTAGAGATCGTTGAAGACTTGATGAGGCAGTACCTCGTGATGATGATGATGCGCGCCGCGCCTCATTACATTCCAGAACATTATTGCGTTCTGAACTAGCGCACCTGGGCTGCTTTGATTTTTGAGCAGCAATAGATTGACTAGCGCTAAATTTATAATCAGAAACGGGTATGTAGAGCATAAAATCGAAGGTGCTTGATGTTTTAATTTTCCCTTTTCTTCTTGGGGCGAGTATTTGTGGGGAATTAATAATTAGGTAGGTTGACAGGCAAATGTTATGCGTTTGAGAGTGTAGAAAAAATTGTTGGATAAGCAAGTAGATAGGCAAATAGTTGATGAAAAATATATTGCTTTGGATGGTAAAATATACCTTTAAACTAACTTGACTTTAATTTGTTGGTTAACAAAAATTACCAAACACCAATGATTGCTAGGAAAATAGATGCCAAGGAGACCTCTGAAGTATTCAATGTCTGACAAGAAACAATATACAACCCCACGTTACAACAATTTTAATACAATAAGTCGAGTTATGCCCCATTAGGTATGCCACTAAGCTAGCGTTTTAAATATTATCTAGATTACGGTTAATCATCGGATTTTCGTCGGTTAATCTCTGGAAATTAAAAATTAATTAATTTACTCCTTGTGATGCATATGCTCAACCACTGCCAGTCTGACCTGTCTTTGTCTAGAATATGCGCTCGTTAAACCTCCAATAATATAGATAGATATTCAATTCTAAGTTGAACTTTGACTAGCGAGAGCTCTCCTTTCTTGTCCCCTCTCTTACTAAACCTTCCAAAGAATTTTATTACACTGTTTATTCAATCTAAAAAATTTAACAATTAACAATCTTACAAAAGCAATTCAGAAAAAATAAAAGCTCTACATTTTACTGGCCTCAAATAGAAAGCTATCACGAAATATCCAGGAATTATTCCTCGACGAATTGGTTCTGAAATCCTTAACAACAGACAGAATCCACTAAACAGTGGTTGACATCCAAGTCTAAATAGCGAGGAAATTAACAGATTTGAATGTTTCGTTAGAGCCTCTTGTTTGAAAGGACAAATACGCCATGAAAAACATACTGAAAAGATTTTCTATTACTGATAAGCCACTGAACATATGATGAGAAGACCATTTGGACTAAAGGAAAGCCTCATTCAACAGCACGAGCAGAGTCACTTCTTTTGGGGATGAATCAACAGAACAGACTCTTTTAGGTGAATGAACGTCAAGACTGGATATCTGAGCGACGGGGACTTATTCCTCTGAACGATAAAATCTTGGCAATTATTCCTTGATGCAGAAGGCAGAGATTTACAAGGACCAATGGTGACTTAATAGAAGGCAATTCTCTAACAGATAAGGTCAGGTATAATAATAGGTTAAGCATGGTTCTATGGACAAGACTAGGGAACCATAAATACATAAAGGTGTCATAACTTAGTACCTTGTGTTTATGATAGAAGATAATACCCCTAGTCACATCATCTAAATTCGATACGGTCAAAGAGGTAAAAAAGAGATAGGGTAACATCAATCATTCTCTGATAACCATACTCAATCAAACTTGCTCTTTATGAATCCCACTGAGTATGAGTACAGAAAAAGGTGAGAGTCAATCATCATGAATATGTTAAATTTCTCTATGTTAGGCCTCGAAAAAGTTTTACAGGAAAGAGGATTAGATGAACGACCTAGTTGTAAGTCAAGAAATTACCACAAACAGTGACATAAATAGTAATACAGAATCTCAAAAACTAACATCTAAACATGATTGCTCTCGGAGAATATTATACTTTAGCTTTAAGCTCGAAGCAAGGATCTATTATTTCTGGATCTAAATAGGAATGATGTTTAGCCATCAGAATGATTTTGAGTTCAGCTACTCTTAATGCCCGTCTTAAAAGCGGGGGGCTTACATGGGTTGAATGAACTGTGTGATCTACTAAAGGCATTTGATAATGAAAATCCTTAAAATAGTAGAAGCCTCACTTGTACATGTAAAGAATCAAAGCAAGGTTGAAGACGGCTACTTTAAGGTTCGATGCAGGGGCTAGGGAATTCTAGCTAAACCTAATACAACCATGATTATCATGTCTATCTTTAAGAAGATTTGAACAACTAATATGTCTGTTACTCACAAATATTTAAATATGCAGTTTTTAATGCGAAAAGAAGGATATCTCCCTATTACACAAGGGCGTGACAGGGGTCAGCTCATTTGTGAATTTTTTTCTACCGTTTAATATCCGGTAGGGATCTGCAGTTTTTTATTTGCCATTTTTTTGATAATTTATATCTTTGGAAGAGAAGATAAGAGAAAGGCTGTTTGTTTCCAATTTCTATTACAGGCACTTATCCTAAATTAGTAAAGTTTTGATTTATGGAGAATTTGATGTGATGTTTAAACTTTATTATTCTAATTCAATTTTAATTAAATAATTTTAATTATTTAGTGCCCCCATCGACATCAATAACAGCTTGTCACTGTCTATGATGGTCCTAGAGAGCCTATAAGTTGTTCCGGTGATACCATCTCCTATGTATGTTTCAATATTCGAGTCGAAGCTCAACTTGACTTCGCTGCTTTCCGTCATCTAAATCTGTAAAGATTCTGAATGAAACCGTCTAATTTTTATGTTCCAAACAGTTTCTATCGGATTCAGATCCTAAGAACAAGCTGGCCACTCGGTGGAAGTGATGTTCCTCTCGTGGAACTCTTTCATCGTTTCAGCGGCAGAATGTTAAGACCGACCGCTGCGGTCTTATGCGGACAATACCTTCCATAAGAGGTATTACATTTTGGCATTATCTGAATCTATAATATCTCAATCCTTTTGCCTGAGAAGACATGGCCTTTTCCAGATCCCGAAAAACAATCCCAAACCATCCACCTATTCTGTTGCTTGAAGCTGTCGAGAATACATGTTTTATCGAGTCTATTTCATCTCTACGCTTANNNCCCCCCCCCCCCCCCCCCCCCCAATCATCTACAGTCCAGTGACGGTGATCTTCACTTCAGTCCATCTTTTTTGTCTACTTTTTAGTTACCTCAGTAAAATAAGGCATATACACGACCCTTTGTCCTCTGAACCGTATCTTTACAAGATAACTCCTGGTCATAATTTCATAAAGATTTCGTTGAATAAACACGTCAGTCGCAAGTTCAAGGAAAGTCATTTTGGACTGATTTGAGACATGGATGGAATTCTCGAGTTCGTTAACTTGTACTTCAGAAAATACATAAGGTCAACCAGATCGACTTTCCAGAGAAAGTTTCACATTATACAAAAATGTTGGAAGACTATTTGAGGCACATAGTTGAAACTTGAAGATTTCTGTTGGAACAAGTATTATGTTAGGATTTGGAGTCTTTGTAATTTTAGGTTATTGAATTGTTTAGCCGACGTTTAACCGAACCATGTAATATATATTTCCTTCAGCAGTGTGAAAGTAGAGAAGAGAGAAGAACGCTTTTTTTACTGTAATTAACGAATTGAATACAACGTTATAATTACTGCTGTATAACTCCATCTAGTGTGCTGCATTAGAATAGAAGACCCCTTTCCTTTGCGCTGCAGAGCTTAGGGACATGAACTACGCCATTGAACATCTTCTAAGACAAACAAACATCCATCTACATTACCTCGATCCAAATATGTAGAAGAAAATATCTATTTTAAAATTAACTCATCTGACTAGGTGAACCGAAATTTTTGATTTCAAGTTAAATTATAGCGACGTTTTCGATTTGGTGGTGATATATAAGTGGACTGAAAATTCTTATATAAGAGTATGTTTTATTGAATATTGGATTATTTAAGCTGAGAAATTACTCACCACTACATCTTGAGATTCAAATGGCTGATTTCATCAAGCTCAGGTTATTTCCGGATAAAATAAGTTATTAATTGTATATATACTTGAAAATCACAAAAATTGTGTACATGTCCTGGCGCAGATAAGTGGCAGGGAAGAAATGTGGAAAATTTTCCTTTTACTGGTTGTGCCTTAGATTTTGCCTAAGGTTTCCTAGAAGCAGTGGTAAATGGCAGCAGCGTGTTCACATATCGCAACCCCCCCTAGGATCTTCCTCCAATACACTGTACGTGTACAGCCTCATCAGATTTCAGCACAACTAGCATGTTTCATTTTCTATTCATACTTATTTAAAAGGCAGTAGTTGACTTTATTTCAATTCAAGAGAATTTCCCTGTCAAGTCATATCAAGATAAATTGTTTTTTTTTGGGCTCATCGACCGATAAGCCGGGGGTGGAGATTACTTAGTTTTGTCCTTAACATTAACCTTAACCCTGAATCGGAGGTAAGTTATGGATCTAGTTTTCCGAATTTAGAAGAACAAAATGCGCAAAATGCCCCTTTCTCGTGGGAAACTTCAATTAACTCCTTGTGTTTGAGTATTTTGAAAAATTCTCCTGCTCTGCCTAGTAGTTAAGTTCCCCCCC
>JAHYSP010008396.1:15860-25947 GCA_019455505.1 Pleochaeta shiraiana | reverse complement strand
TTCTCAAACTGCATATATTGACAGAATACTTAATCGATTCTTCATGCAAGATTGCAACCCAGTCTCTACACCCCTTGAGAACAACCAGCGCCTTATGGCTTTTACTGATGGATAACCTAGAGTCAACTCCGCACTATATCAGCAAATTATTGGATCTTTTATGTACCTGGCAACTGGCACACGCCCAGACTTAGCATATACTATGACCCATTTATCACAATACAATGCAGATCCTTCTGACACCCATATGAGGGCCGCCAAGCGAGTGTTAAGATAGATCAAAGGGACAAGAGAATTAAAACTAAAATTCATGTCAAAATCTCCCTTGTTATTGAACGACTATTTTGACGCATCATTTGGAAATTGCCTTGATACAAGACGGAGTTTTGCTGGTTACATGTACCAATAAGGTGAATCGACCTTTAGCTGGAAAGCTCGCAAACAGAAAACCGTTGCTCACTCTACTTGTGAAGCTGAGTACATGGCCCTGTCACTTGCTACTAAACAATTCATTTGGATTGTTCGAGGGCTTTACCAGTTAATTGAAAAAGATGTACCTACGGCACTATCAACGGACAATAAATCCGCAATTGACCTAACACAAAATCCTAGACTAAATGATGCTACTAAGCACATAGACATCGCTTATCATTTTACAAGAGAAAAAGTAGAAGATGGCGCTCTGAAAATCCTTCATGTTCCCTCGGACAAAAACTTGGCAGATATCTTTACAAAAAGTCTACCAAAACCAAGACTAAGTCACTTGTGCACCTGTATCTTCGGTACAAAGTGAGAAGGGGTGTTGGAACTAGTGTATTCCGCAACGTGTTCATAAGTGGTATGGGAACTCAGGATTAACTTTACCAGCCCTGAGATGTACCATCCTAGTAAATAGAATAGTTAGGGAACTCAGAGTACTAATACCTCTGAGATGTACCATTTTAAAAGTAGAAGAATACCAATCTTAACACAAAAAGAATTGATCTTTATCGAACTTTACTATAATATTTATCTTCCATCCCTTCGTGATTTATGGTCCTAACAGACTATTATTTCAAATCCCTGCAATAAATCAACAGGCTGAGCTTTGGGTGGCACCATAGGTAGTACAGGTGGTGTAGCGCCGGGGTCAACTTGCAAAAATTGCGCTATGGAGGCACGGAGAAAAACTCGAAGAGAGTCTAAGAACGATTTGTTACTCACGTTGAGCATTGGAGAGAGTGAACTTTCTACCGCATTGATCGCAGTAGTGCAAAATTTGAATGTTAGCCTTCGCTTGAGATGCCCGGCGTTTTTCGGCTTCAATAATTACTTTTATTTCTTGTGGTACAGATATCATGCCAGCCATCTCCTCAAGCCTGAAATTATCGATTGATGTGTCATGGCAGCTTGACTGTGATGATGGCTTCTTCGTAGATTGCCTTGTGCGTGAATCTGGAAGTGCAATAATGGACTGCTGGGTTGATTTTTTAAGTTCTATGACCGATCTTGAGCTCGGTTCTACTGCTTTACTTTGCCGATAATTATCTGAGACATTTGTGGTATTTCCAGAGTCTATTCATTGGATGGGAAGTGACCATCGGGAGACCTTCAATCCTTTTATAATGATTTTGTTGACTTTAGTCTCGACCATTTCGATCTCCGAAATTTCTTCTATTCCCTTNNNNCAGGCATGGTGGCCAGCGGAGGCGCGGAAATTCCACAGGTTTATATGATGAGTGAAGGGTTAAATTTTTGATGTTGCTTGTATGGTAATGATAACATTCTGGCGCTGTGGGCGTGTTGCAAATGCGAATGTAGCGTTCTTTCTACTCTTGAGCAGTTGTATGTACGGAGTAGCAGTATCAGTTTAAATGTGATGGCATCATGACTCAAAAGGTTGGGGTGACATTAAAGGGTTCCCTAATATTTTTTGTAGTTATACTATGTCTGTCCGTAATACTTACAAATCTGTAAGATGCATGTATATCAGTCAGGGTATGATGCTGGATCTAGTATCGATTCTCTTTGAAATCCATTTTTGGCAATATATTCGGACACGATAGAAGAAAACTGCTTATGCGCCTCAGAAAATTTATGCTTGGTGTTTGTGAATTGGCGCAGAAGAGGCCCTGCTAGCTGCCGTGTAGCCCTGCTCGGACCCATTTTTCCCCAGTATTATACCCTGGAATTCATATTTGCTTCTTACAGTTTTGTAAGTATTACGGACAGACATAGTATTAACGAAATCGATTAAAATGAAACTTCGGTTGAAAATGCTTAAATAAGATGAGATGTGGAACTACTACGATACTCGTATCAACTTTATACCCTGTCTCATTTTAATTAAAATGAGACAGGGTATAAAGTTGATGCTTGTACCGCAGTATGTAGTTCTCGCAAAAAATACCTGTCGCTTACACCATTTAGAATTTTCTTTCATCGACAATTGTACAAAAAACTCTTTACCCTCCAAACTGCCCACTAAACTGATTTTTAAACAAGGAAATGCAAAGGTCCCGAGACATTTAATTCCTAGATTCCGCTTCATGTATGGCCAGGTTTAAGTCAGTAAAATATACCCTTGTTTATATCTTGTCAAATAAACTTCAATTAAAACTCGAACCATGACCACAAAGATATCAATCATTCTTGATCATTCCTTAAAGTGGACCAGAAGCTTCAGTGCGATGGCATCACGCTTAGCTAGAAGCAAACAGCAAAAACCTGATCCCCGCGTAACGCTTATTCGATATCACATGCAGCATCCAATAATGCCTAGGCCGTTAAAGCTAAGTCGAGGCAGAGCTCTAAGGCATTGGACTATCGCAAAAGCATGGCGTTTGTGGCAGGGGACAAAAAATAGGCTGGCCAGTTTAGAATTACAAAGGTGTTTAGCGTTCTTCCCATAAAAGTCCTTCATAATAGTCTATATGCTCATAAGCTCAAGTTTAAAAGACAATAGCTAAACCTAATCGCTATTATAGGAATTATCAAAGTACACAGCTAGCCATGGAAGTCTTGAGAAATTTGGACGATGGGACGGCGGTACATGGTAAAAATGGAAGCCGTTTATATCGGATTGCAGTGGAGAAGAAGGAAATATACACTACTGGAGCCATACCCATAGAGTATGCGAGATTACAAACGGAGACCCCAGGCGAGATCCCATGGGATCATGATTGGAAGCGGTAGCCCAGGAGAGATTTATCTCACGAATCTATGAAGCAAGCATAATGACAAATTTTGTGTTGTGCAAAGTCATTTATCGACCCAGATCTATAAGGTTTACAGGTACTGATGTAGGTACAGTAACATGGGAAAGTAATCCTATATTGATATATTTTAGGCCTAAGCCTTTAGTGTCATATCTCTGTCATATAGTTACGACTTGTGTGCTTAGCACCATATGGTAGACTAAGTTTAATCATTATTAGCTATGGCTGATGTACGCTCCATAAAGAATACATCTAGATTGACATTTGCTTTCCGAAAAATGCAATAGCTTTACCTTAACGCCTCTTCTAACATACCGTAATTTCGACTAACTTTTTTCTGCGTATTACGCATCGTGATATTGGATGGGATTTTGAGGTCGCTATCACCAAAAATCTTGATCTGCTAGTATAATACACGGGTTTACGTACGAATATACGTACGCGATAATGAACCGACTAAAACAAGCAGTTTCAGCTGTGAAAATGGGCGCGAAGGAGCATTCCTCCGGCGCAATATGTGCTGAATTGTGACACCATCTTTTTGTTTCATCTCTCAAATTTTTTGAGACTCTATTATAGAATGACACAGCAACCGTTTTTTTCGCCTTTTTGAAACGTAAGAAGTGCAGCTCGGGTTGCAGCTTCAAATACGTCATCTACACCTTCACCGGTCAAAGAAGAGCACTCGAGAAATTTTCGTGCCCCTATTGATTGGGCAACTTCAGATGCTTCACGAGTGGTAATGAAGTTCTGCGATCGTTTACGCATCTCCTCAATAGCTACGGGATCTTGACGGAGGTCTTTCTTCAGGCCAACAAGAATAATCGGTACATTAGGGCATCGGTCGTGTGCTTCTTCTACCCACTAAAGTGATTGGTTAATCCTAATTTTGAAGCCTGGTATTGTAAGAACAAGTTACCTTGATTTTAACATTCTCCAGAGAATCAGGGGTATCAATAGAGAATCCAACCAAAATAACGTGAGCCTTAGAGTATGCAAGTGGTCTGAGTCGTTCATAATCTTCTTGACCTGCAGTGTCCCATAATGCTAGTTGAACACTCTTTCCATCAACACGACAGTCGGTCACATAATTTTCAAAAACGGTTGGGACCTAGGAATCATTACCATCTGAATAGCGTATAGAGGAAGAACTGACGTAATGCTATCGTGAGATTAGCTTGAAAACTCATGTTGAGTTAATTAGTGAGCTTACAGTAGGAAAGTACCCAAGAGTAAAGACACTCAGGAGCGAGGTCTTTCCACAGGCCCCATCTCCGATTATAACCAATTTCCTGTTGTGCGGTCAGTACCTAAACTCGCATACGCGTACCACAGAATAATTCATCCTCATACGAAGGGTGTTTCTTTTCGCAACCAGTGTTGAGAAAATGAAATATTGGCGCTCCTGATAATTAGAAATCCCAGAAAAATCAAAGTCAGCTTCCAAAAGCGACTTACGTACCTTCGAATAACATTCTGTGCCGGCTGTTGTGCCATTGTAAATCCGGTTTTGGGAACAGACCGAAAGAAAATCACAACTTTCAAATACAATCTAAAATTTTAACTTTTAATTTTTTTGCATTAAATTGTAGAAGTAAATGTTGAAAAAGTTAGTTTTTCTAATCGGTATCCGATGTGAATGAAGTGCGTTTTCTCGATTAGGAACTAACAGTTTGCGACGCGTATTAAGAGTGAAAAACAATTGAGCTAGAAATTATTCATGCGCGTATATAGAGATTGTATAAGAGAGAGAGAGATTCTTGTGAATTTGTATGTTGGAATGTTAAAAATTAAAGACGCAGGATATGCTGAGGAGATTAAATCTAGTCGCGAGTAATGACTCTATCTCTGACGCAAATGAGGGTTCGGGAGAATTATACAAATCGATGATTAAATAAGTATCCGGCTGTTGAGATGAACACAGCTGATATCTAGTTGAATGAGAAGTGTTGAAAGTTTCCAACAAATTTATTTATCACGTGAAAATGTGAAAATGTGAATAGAAGATTAGTAATAATGAACCTGTTTGTTTCCAATTCATCCCTGCCCAAGCTGACCTAAGGCTATTAGGCAACCAGCACCTAGCGACTTTATCTGAATGATGATATTGATAATCTCCATTGTTTATCCCCGGTCCTAAGTCGCCCCTCGAATTAAAAATTACACATCGGACTTGCATTCACTCTCTATTTACTTCTTATACTCTAGTATTTAGCAACTCCGCAAATCTAAATGCCACTGACTCCCAACAAGCTTCACAGGTGGTGATAGACACTTTAGCGGGGCAGCAACCGCTCTGTATTCCTTCTCTTGTGAGCCTCCCGATTTACCTAGGACAGCGGATCTAGCTAGCGCAAATTATTATAATTATGTCAATAATCTAATATTTATTCATAAGTCAGGCTCGTTCATTCAGCGAACCTATTGTGAACATTTCATATCCCTGATCGGAAATGCCCTCGAATAGAAGACAACAAACTGTCCAATCATCAGTTGCATCAGTGACAGCTAAAGCAACGTCTAAGTTTGCAAATAAGGATAGTCTAAAGTCTAATAATCTGCCCAAGGCTTCGAGTAGTCATGAGTCCTCTGATACATCACCAGCTATAACTCAGAAGAGCAGCAAATTAAATGGACAAGCCTCTTCAATACCTAATCATGATGGAACACCTGTTATCAACCGGAAGAAACAGAAACGGCGTGAAAAAGAGGCAGCTAAGAGAGCAGCCACAGGCCAGCTATTGAATCCTCGATTAAGTGGTACGCCAACTTCTGGTGCAGTGCAGAGACAGATGCAAGAATTGGAAGCCCGATTTCGGGAACACGGCTTGGATGAACAATATAATCCAGAACAACAATTTGAGCAGGGTGATGATGATCCTTATTATAGCGAGGAGGCTTACTCGGGATCCTTTGGAGCTAGCGGCTCTCCCCAAAACGGCTATACTACAGCACCAGCTAATAATTTGACAAAAAAATCAAAAAAGAAAAAGAAATCAAAAGGTGGACAAGCAAGGAGGTCTGATAAGGCACAAGAAAATGGCTCTATTCAAAACCAGCTTGGTCAACCACTCTCTCCTCTCAGACATACAAGCCTGCCTAGAAGGTCTGGAATATCAAAAGAGAAAATTTGGAATACATCATCCCAAGAAGAACGTGAACGAATCAAAGAATTCTGGCTTTCTCTTGGCGAGGAAGAACGCAAATCTTTAGTGAAGGTTGAAAAAGATGCAGTCTTAAAAAAAATGAAGGAACAGCAAAAGCATTCATGTAGTTGTACTGTTTGTGGCCGAAAACGTACAGCCATCGAAGAAGAACTAGAAGTATTGTACGATGCTTACTATGAAGAATTAGAGCAGTATGCAAATCACCAAGTAGATGCTAGACACCCCATGATCCCAACTCCTCGCCGCTTTGGTTCCATGAGCGGACTTCAACCCCCTAACTTACTACCACCATCTTTCAATCCTCAACAACAATCACGAGTTAGAATTGTAGAACAAATAGGCGATGATGATGAATATGATGAAGGTGAGGTCGAGGGCGATGAAGGATACAGTCAGGATGAAGATGATGATGAAGAAGATGACGAATATAGTGATGAAGAGCCAGAGGAGCTCCCAAGGAGTCATGCGGCAGATTTTTTTAATTTTGGTAATAGCCTCACTGTACAAGGTGGAATTCTGACTGTTGCGGATGATTTATTGAAGAACGACGGCAAGAAATTTATTGAAATGATGGAGCAGCTTGCTGAGCGTCGAATGGCCCGAGAAGAAGATGCAAGGGACCAGTTTTCCAATCCAAATTATGGGCAAATTTCAAATTCCGTCTTACACTCTCATTCCCATTCACTTAATCATCCGCCACCAGTGGATGACGAAGATTATGAAGAAGAAGAGGAAGAAGAAGAAGAGTATGATAGTCAAGATGAAGACTATGACGAAGAGGAATTGGTTAGTTTGGAGACTCTCAAATGTCGATTAAATTCTAATATATACAGGATACAATGACAGAAGAGCAACGAATGGAAGAAGGAAGACGAATGTTTCAAATATTTGCTGCGAGGATGTTTGAGCAAAGAGTATTGACTGCATACAAGAAAAAAGTCTCTGAGGAACGCACTCAGAGGCTCCTTGAGGAGCTAGAAGAGGAGAACAAAGCAAAATCAGAAAAGCAGGCGAAGAAGGCACGGGATGCTCAGAAGAGAAAGGAAAAGTTAGCACAGAAAAAACAGGCCTTAGCAGAAGAAAAAGCTAAAAGAGAGGCTGAAGAAGCTCAAAAACTAGCTGCCCTTCGTCTGGCTGAAGAAAAAAAAGCAGAAGAAGCACGAATCAGAGCAGAAGAAAAACGTAAGAAAAGAGAGGCCCAAAGAAAAGCTGAAGATGAGGAGCGTCAGCGTAAGGACGCCGAAAAGGCTCGTCGTTTACAAGAACAGCGGGAACGTCAAGCCGAATTAGAACGAAAGCAACGTGAAGCTAAAGAAAAGGAGCGTAGAGAAAAAGATGAACAAAGGCAAAGGGAAAAAGAAGCTAAAGAGCGTGAAACTAAGGAACGTAGAGAAAAACTAGAACGGGAAAAGTCTGAGAGTGCCAAAGTAAAGGCTGAGAAAGAAGCTAAAGAAAAACAAAAACGTGAGGAGCCGACTCTTCAGAAAGATGCTACACAAGCTACTCCGAATGCATCTCTAGCTTCTAAAAGACCCCCTATCCCTATACCTGCAAATTTACAGCCACATCCAGTTTCATCCCCACATATACCAATCGCAACACCTGCTATACCAAAAGCTCCAACACCAATTAAACTCAGAACATCTTCATCGCAGCATGATCCGAACTCATCAGTTCCTCATACACCACAAAACAGTGAATTTTGTCAAGAAAGCTCACCCGTTCCTTCTTCGACTCTTCAAGACAGTCCTAGCCATATTGCAGCATCTAACAAGTCGCAGAATCAATATCCTTTTTTACATCAGCCTCAAGCTACGTCACCCTTGCACGCCGCTCTTAAAAGTCCCCCTGGTATTTTACCCCAGTCGAATACATATGGAAGTATGCAATCAATGAACAGTATGCCCTTTCCTTCGGGAATGCCGATGATGGCACCAAATTTCAGTCGGATGCAACACGAACCTATATTTTCTCCGCACCAAGGCGTGCCAGCACCATTTAGACCATTAGTTGGGCCAAACGGTATACCACTCTCAATAAACATGCATCAGATTCCACAAGGTCGAGGATTTCCCATCCAACATGGACCCCCAGGATTTAATGCGGCCCTGTCAAATACTCTCAGTGGAATTGGGCAAGTATTTAGCGGACAGAAAGATCATCCAGGATCGCAGTCGCACTCACGGCAACAATCTGGGAATCATGATCCATTAGGACCGCTGGCACAACCTATAGCACGTCCAGCACCAATTGGTCGGCCGGCAAGTGTTAATGACCAAAATTATCGCGAAATTAAGAATGATATTGAAGACCTAAGCAATCATCTTGGAAGTAGCGCCTTACTAGATGATTCTGACGAGGCTCTAAACCCTGAAATAACTGCGAGACGCTCTAGTGCTGCTCCTGCGCAAAGTTTTGGGCCTCCGTTTGGTATAGGACAGTCAGCATTCACATCCCCAATAACTAGTTATGGTAGTTGGGGAGCAACGCCAAATCTATTTGGCCCATCATCATTACCAGATCCTGGTCTAGTGGGAGGTTGGCCGTCTACCGGCTTTATGATTGGGGGACAGATCTCTCGTCAAGCTCAATCTCGTCCAGTCGGAGTAAGGTTAATGATTTGCCGAGCATGTAAGAATCTCGAAGGTGTAACATCTGATGGATTCAATAGCATAAGCAGCATTAAAGAGCGAGTCGAACAAATGAACCCCCCTAGCGAACAACCTGTTTCAGAAAAAGAAATATTAGATATTTGCGAGACTGAAGGAAATGCCATTAATGGCGGCGGCTCATTTGAAATCCGTGAAGAAAGAAACGGACAATTTTCTATCCGCTTTGAAAATGAGACACCTTCTCATAGACCCCTAGCCGCTCCTGGTGAGATAGGGAGTCCTATTGTAAGCAACGGTGGATTGGCTCGTTTCCCTACCTCTCATCCACCTCCTTGGTATTAAGGAGACTTTTTTTTTGTCAAATGTTAAATACATAGCTTTGGTTTTAGCGCTTCTTATTTCCCGAAAGGAGTGAACGGCTATTTGGGGAATGAACATACTCAAGGGAGATGTATGTAAGATTTTTTAATTAGCCCTCCCGGTTAAAACGTACAAAAATTGAGCAACCAACTATGGAGATCAAATACCTTAAAGTAAATCCTCTTGGTTTTATAGAAATTTTTGCTAACTTCAACTGACAAAAAGTATTTCAAATTCAGATAATTCTACAGGCATTAAGCCTAAATCCAGCGAAAATCAACTTATCTAATTATGCATCTGTTGTAAATTCAATGATTACTTAAACCTCATAGTATTATAGGCTATAAAATAAGTGAGTACAGGGTCACTTCGAGTGCTCATTTGAGTGCATCCCCCCTCGATGCAATTACAGTCAGTTTGAAGTGATTCAATATAAACAAAAGTAGTTTCAACGGAACGGTTAGATTTTTATCTTACACAATGCCGTTTTTAATTGCACACAAAAAATTTCTCAACTCACATAATTACTTTTCCTCTGCGGGAACTTCAGATATTGATTTAGAGTCGGTGCTCTATTGCATACATCGTGTCACTTGAAGACTAATTCTTCCCTTACAAGATATTCACGTTTACCTCATATAGCTCCTCGTGGAATAAGGCTTTTTACAGTCGTCGCGGGAAGAAATTCACAAGCCTCACAACAAAAAATTTTCCGGTGATCAACTAGCTCCTCTCAACAGAAACGCTAATA
>JAHYSP010008396.1:0-10687 GCA_019455505.1 Pleochaeta shiraiana | reverse complement strand
GTGTTGAATGAAGGGATGTGATATTTCAAACAACGATGGAGTTCCCTGAGAGGCTGTAAGTTTGGAATCAATTATTTAGATGTTTGTACTAAAAATAGAATTCGAGTGTGGTTATTAAAAATAGAATAAAAGTGGAGATCCAGTCGGGCAGGGGTAACTGTCTTAGCTCGTAAGTCATGTTTAGATGCTTCGTGGGTGTGAGTTTATCACACTCCGATTGCCGACACCTCTCACAAATAACTAGGCATTAGATTAATTCAAGTCAGGCTCTAGCCTGCTACAAGCTTCTTCTCTACAAGTTTGATGTGTTTGTTGATCGAAAATCACGGGAATTACAATTCATATCGTGGTCTTGGCACTAAGAAATATTTGCACATTTTGTAGCCGACATTTTAATACTTGGTATAACCCCCTTTGGCCTTCAAAGCAGCCGCAACCCGCTTCGGCATACTCCCAATCAACTTTAGGGATGTTTCTTAATCAACTTTATTCCATTCCTCATCAGATCTTGACCACAATTCAAGCATACTTCTGGGTGATTCTGGGTACTTCCCAAGTTGGCGTTTGACTAGACCCCAGAGATGCTCGATCAGATTCAAATCGGGTGATTGAGATGGCCAGCTCATTGTTTTATGCCCTTTGAAGCTAGGCAATTCTTTTTTGCTGGAGAAGTATGTTTAGGGTCGTTGTCTTGTTGAAATATTAGGTCTGTTCTGGCGATGGAATCGAGCTGATTTTCAACTTGATCGAGGGTTGGCAACAATTGAGAATCCAGAATTCTTAAAAACTGTTTTAAATTCATCTTAACGACAATACGATCCATTCCACCAGCGCCAAACCAAGACATACATCACCAGATCATCAGATTCCCTCCCCCGAACTTTGGGGTTTCATCAACCATTTCCGGTTCTAGTTTCTTAGGATCTTTTCCCCAGGTATATTTGATACCATCACTGTTTATCCGGTTAATTTTGGTCTCGTCTGAAAAGATGACCCTTTTCCAATCTTGTTCAGTCCAATTTTATTGGCCAGTGCCCAATTGAAACGGGCTCTTTGATGAGCTTTTGACAGTCTTGGTTTCTTCTTCTTCTTTATTGCTCTAAGACCTTGATCTTTCAGAGCTCGCCTGACCGAAGCCGCGGAAACTTTGTCTTCTCTTTCTAGATTGATAATTTTCGTCGCATCTACAGCCGTTTTGGCTTCGCCATGAAGAATCAAGCGAGCTAACACCCGCTTGTCTCGCGGTGTTAGCTTGTGCCGTCGTCCCAGTACAGGTTCTGATGTCTGACTTGATGCTGTCCTCCCATACGTGGATACTGAAGTTGCAGAACAACCTAAAATCGCGGCGATCTCTCTACATGATTTGCCTTCATTACGCAAGGTATGAATTGAGGATACCTGAACTGGTGAAATCTTTCTCATTGTGCAATAATCGAAGAAGTATGATTTGAATTTGATATCAGCATATCCTGACGGCTTATATCAAGTCTACTCATTAAGTTTTGACTACTTTGAGGCAGTGACGTTGAGATACATAAGGTTTAAGCAGATCACACCCAATGGGAAAATGTCGGCTACAAAATGTGCGAATATTTCTCAGTGCCAATACCACGATATGAATTGTGATCCCCGTCATTTTCGATCAACAAACACATCAAACTTGTATAGAAGAAGCTAATGATTACTATTCACCTTGAATTATCAATTTCTACGGCGTTGTTGTGAAGTTATTGACAAAGATATCAAAAGTAGTGGTATTGTGCAAATGTTTTGATTGCAACTGTAGTTTTTAATTTTCTCTGTCTATCTAAATATGATCTATGAGCTAGTTATATACTTTTTACATCACTACTAGAATGTTCTCTTTATCTTGATAACTCCTCATAATAGACATGGAATAGGTGAGTCTCCCTCGACTATGTCTAGAATATTCTGGTTGTTTCTGAACTAACCGTGTACTTTGTAATTCCAGGGCGTGTAACTAAGGTTACGCGCTAAGAGTCTAACATGGATGTAAGTACCCTAGTCTTTTAACCCATGTAGTATTAGTAGTACGGTCACGTGATGGTAAATCCGTATCAAGCTACTGACTGCGATAATCATCGTAGGCTACAGGATCATAACAGGCTTACAAGCCGTCACAGTCAAGGCCATTTGTACCTAGAAGAAGGTAACATAATAGAACTCCTGTGGCGTCAAGCTCAGCCAAAACTGCAGACAAACTCATGCCCAGATGAAAATTAATTAACATCTCTTCTTTCTTAGGATTTCATCGAATCTTTGCCCGAGTTATTGATCCCAAGCGTCGCATCGATAACAAATTCTTTAGTCTTGGATACGAGAGTGAACATGGTACCGTATATATAAAATACCAAACCGCGCAAATTCCCCGATGTAAGCACTGCATACTGGTATCTACTCTCATACTCACAAACTTTAGTCGTAGACACGAATTGATCTAGGTCCCGCCGTCAAATGCTTGAGTTTGCGCGCTGCTACTGATAATAGACCTGATGTTGAGCAATCAAATCTACATCAGGAATGCCAGATGACTGGAGATGACGATAAATTTCTGCCGGAGTTTGATCTACACAGCGTGATTGTGAAAATTCCAGAGCTTTTTGTGGCAGTCTAATATCGACATATGGTGTGTGATATGTGTGCTGAAAATCAATTCGCAACAGCCGACCAGACAGTCTTTTCTTCAGTTTCAAATTGCTTTCGCACTGAAACCTTTCCATCTGACGTCGGTCACGCTTACCATCTGATGAAGGTTTTCTGCAACAATTTAAATCCTGAAAACAAAATAACTATAATAAACTCTGGCATCTAATTTGTGGTTTCGTAGTCGGAACCTATGGCCTCCTGCCTCTCGTATAGAGTCAACAAGTTGGCAGAGCGATTCATTTAGAGATTTTAAATCACTATCAGCTTCTGTGAGAATATAATTTTAGCAATGTCGATATGCCGCGTATTGGATAACTAGTCTCGGACTAGTAATTCTCGGTAGTTGGTAATACACTAAAATATTCTTGTTTGTTAGTGTCAAACCAATATATTCCTGTTTCCCACCAACCCACGGTAGTTGCAGCAACAATAACGAACATTTCTCAAGTTACTAGTAAACTAAGATAAATAAGGAACGGTACGGCATAAGTGTAAGAGATGAATCTGATTGGTAGCTGTAATTAGAGATACTTCAATATATATAGAAGTTCATGTATCTGGGAGAGATAATCACACCTCATCATCACATCTCATCATCACATCTCATCATCACATCTCATCATCTATTAGTCCATCCATTATCATTACTTATAATCAATACATAATTATACTATACTCCTATCTTTCTTTATCTACTAAGGTCCTCTGTCTAAATCTATCCTCTCATCATTTTATGTTGCTAGGTAACGTCGTGATTTTAAGTACATAACTTTAGATAGCTTCTAGTGAGAGGCCAAGTTTGACGGGTAATTGATCAAGATCAAAGTTTTATTAAAGATTAATTCTTCTAGTTTGGCCCTTAATGTTATATCAATAGGATATCATGATATATGTTGGGGTGGAGAATGACATACAGGTTGGCTCCAATCACTTACTTCACCGGTAAAGCTTTCCCAATTGTCAAGCTCTGGTAAATTTATTTTTGTGCTATTTTCACTATGCTTAGTATACGTCTTGAATCGCGTTCCCTGTTTATTGGAGCGAAATTCGCTAATAGGACGAAAGCTGTTACATCTTGAGCAATATTTATCATTCTGGGACTTCATATCTAGATCTTGGACTAGCCCAATTACGCCAGCCCTGCGAGATCCAGAGGGAATCGCGACCATATTCCAGTAGAAGGAGGAGATAATCAGAAGGGTAATGTACCCAGCACCAATGGGAGGCAACCAGCGATTAATTTTCCAGGAAGAAGGAAGGTCCTATTTAAAAATGACTAAGGCAATAGTACAGAGACCACTTTCTTATCAGTCAACGAAGAAAGCACCTGGCCCTGACAAAATGAATTTTCTCGTATTACGATTGCTGTGGAAGTGGGATGCGGAACGGG
Organism: Pleochaeta shiraiana; assembly: GCA_019455505.1. NCBI lineage: Eukaryota > Fungi > Ascomycota > Leotiomycetes > Helotiales > Erysiphaceae > Pleochaeta > Pleochaeta shiraiana. The sequence goes on along the minus strand of JAHYSP010008396.1, from coordinate 6,630 downwards.
TGGTATGCCTAATACGACAATCGATAAACATAGGCTACCATCCATACGCCTGGCGTACGGCGAAAGGAGTACTGCTCTGCAAGCCGAACAAGCTTGATTACACACAAGTCAAATCGTACCGCATTATTAGTTTCTTGAACTGTTTGGGCAAAGTTGCGGAAAAAGTTGTTGTGGAACTTATAACTGAATGGTGTGAGCTCAGCGGATCACTGCACCAGGGGCAAATGGGATGCCGCAAACAGCGTAGCTGTATTGATGCCATAGCCAGAGTCATGACAAAGACAGAAAAGGCGTGGTAGAAAAGGAATATCGCGGCACTCCTCATGGATGTAAAGGGCGCTTTTGATCATATAAATTGTGATAGGCTACAGTCGAGAATGCATTAAATGGAACTGGATAAAAACCTGATAATTTGGGTTGGATCTTTTCTTACAGATAGAAGATTACAGTTGGTCATTGATGGCAACTGCAATACCGAAAGATAGATAATTACTGGTATCCCCCAAGGATCGCCTGTATCTCCGATTCTGTTTACAATATATCTAAGCGGCGTATTGAAAGCAGTAGAAGAAGTAGTACCTGGATGTCAGGTGACATCGTTTGCAGACGACTGTGGATTCTTGGTCGAAGCACCAAACGTTAAAGACCTAGCAACACTTGTAGAAGAAACAGGAAATAGGGCCATAGAATGGGGTGATTAAAAGGGCTTACAGTTTGACCACAGCAAAACCGAAGCAATTGTGTTGACAAGGCGCCCTAAATAGATGTCACAATTAAGCCAGACAGAAATGGTAATAAAATCCCACAACATTATGTTCAACAAGGAGTCAACTAGGTGGCTGGGAATATGGCTAGACTCAGCACTGAACTTCCGAGCACACAAAGATGTGTACCTTCAGAAAGCACGTAAAGTAGAAGCTAAATTAAGAGAAATAGTCAGCAGAAAAAGGACTTGCACCAGGATTGGTGCGCAAAGTACAGATTGCAGCTATACAATCAGTAACTCTGTATGGAGCAGAATTATGGTGGCGAGGTCAGACTACATGGGCACAAGAATACCAGAAATTGATCTGCAAACAAGGTCGTACAATTACCGGAATGTTCAAGTCAGCACCTAGCGGTGTGGTAGTCAAAGAAGCGGGGCTGAGGTCTGCAGCCTCGCCTTTAGACAATCGGCATAGGAGATACGCACTACTTGTGCTATCTCTTCCTCAATACAAAACTATCTTAGGAATACTCCTGGTCACGTTTCGGGACGGAGATGCGTATGCACAACCCGGAGAAATCTAAAGAGGCGACTGGGACTGGCAAGCGGATCACAAGGCTAAGAGACTGAGCCAACGAGTAGCGAATTTCCTCGAAAAAGGCACAAAGGCGGATACTTCCTATGGATTTGAATACACATGACGAGTCGAACCAACAAAATTTCCTGAAGTGGAAATTTCAGGTTCTCATGAAGAAGCAAAACAGATGTCAATGTCACATCGAGTTATAGAAAATGAGATGACCTATTTGACAGACGGATCGAAGTTAGAAAGTCAAAGAACAGGAGCAGGAATAACTTGGTTAAAAGGTAATGGAATATGGGAGTCTCGCAAAGTATACTGGGGCAAAAATAAGGATATTTTTGAAGCTGTACTATACGCCATTGACCAGGCGCTCGATATTGTGCTCCGGGGGGACGGGGCCGGGGCGCCTGGAATCCCCACAAACAAGAGAAATATTGGAGAGGACTACCAAAGTCCACATCTGGCTCGACTCGAAGGCAGCAATCCGGAGGATCCTACTCCTTGAGCCAGGGCCTGGACAGTGGCTCGTACTTCAAATACACAGGCGTACACAGGAATTGAAAGACTACGGTATATAAAATCATATTAGATGGATACCAGGCCATGCAGGTGTCGAAGGTAACGAACATGTCGACCAAGCAGCCAAGGATGCAGCAAAAACCGGAATACACTGTCGTGAAAGGTTTAATTCGCTATCCCATATATCGAGATTGATCACCGAGTGCAAGCGGAAAGAGAATCGTATGTGGTTCAGGGCGCAACATCAGAAGCGGAAACCAGAGAGTCAAAGTGCGTATAAACTCCTGGACAAAAAGCAAATGATAGATAAAGCAGCCGCCGGCGCAAAAAAAGGGATGGCGTGCCTGTACTATCCGCTTAAATCAGGACATGCATATACAGCAGACTACCTCTTCAAAATTGGGAAAAACAGCTCAAGAAGCTGTTTCCACTGCCAAAACGCAGGAATACAGACTGTTAGACACCTTATGTTGGATTGCAAAAAGTGGAAACGAGAGCCAGACACCATGTGGGCTGAAATGAAGAAAGAGGGATGCACTTTGAGCCGCAATTGGGCACAGGTGCGGGATATCTTCGCGGATGAAATAGAAACTGCATCTATACTGGGATTTCTCCTATGTACTGGCATAGGAACAAAGTATAATGAAGAGGAGGTGGAGGAAAGAGAAAGAAATCGCCTGTTAGACATAGACATAGCGGATCTAGATGAAGAAGACCCGGGAGGATAAGTAGATAAACCAGAAATAGTAGGAGGTCACATTACGTAGACACAGAATTACATAGCTCGTGTTAAAAAAAGAAAAAAAAATCGGAAAGAGGAGGGCAATTAAAAAGTCCAAAAGCCCCAATCATTTGTGGAAATGAAGGGCGAGAAAAGGGTGCGCTAGGCGCAAGTTAACAAACAAAAACGGAGAAAACGGCATGGCTGTAGATAGTTATTAAACGTACAATGGCGTATCCAAGTAGGATTAGGTCCCGTAATAAATTGATTTAATAATTTGTATATAAAGAACAGCTCTTCTGCTGATACTTTGTAGTTAATGAAGGTGATTAGTTTATTAATACACTTCAAATCTTACTACCAACGTTATTTACATCTTAAGTCATAAATTTTTCACAATTATTGGTACGTCATTACTTAAATTTCTCGTAACCAATTTCAAGTAGTTTGCGAGAAAACAATGAATTTTCACATATCATTCTCGCTCGTTCATTTACAAAACCTAACATTCGCTATTCTGTATCACACAACCCTGCACGCAATATATCTTGCTGTTCATGCGAATTTCATTCAAGGACCAGTACTGTGTGCAAACACATGTTCTTGGCCCAGAGTATAAAAGATTATGAAATTTGTTTTAAAACAAGAGGCGGTGAAAATGCAGAAAACAGTCGAATAAATCAGCCTTCGGTACAGGAAGATGATTTGATCGAAATAGTAAGCACGCAACTGGTCGGCGTAGTTACGCCCTCGTTTGAATCAAAACCAAAAATGTCATTTAGTGAAGTTGATTTAAAAATACTGGAAAATGTAGTTCAATCACTATCTATGTATAAAAAGATGACAGAGAGAAACGATTATTAATGGCGTCAGAAGCAACTCAGATAAACTAGAACTTATTTATAAAATTTTCAATCTACTAGATATCAGATTTGATACAGTTTGATTCTCAAATATTCAGATAAACTGTGACTGCGAGATTAAGTAGTAAATTTAAAATATCATGAAGTTATTCAAAGGAAATTTGACTAAAACTGTAGAAGCGTCAGTGGCAAGGTATTTTCGATTAAATAAAGGAGTTTAAAATTTATAAGAAGCAGAAATCCAACATATGTAACAGATGTTGATAGTGGATATAATTATCAGGTGTGATAATACATTTTTCAATAAAATTACCTGTGAAATCATCGGCGTAAGAGTAGATTTAACATAACCGGGCTTCAAACAAATAATGGGAAATGTTAAATGGTACCCCCAAAAAAGATATTCGGCCCCCCTTGACAAAATTATGTTGCGGCCACATTTTCAAATGATATTACCACCCAATCCATAATTTACTGGCACTTTTCATAATTCCATCCATTCATTACCCGGGAAAATAGATTTTAAAACCCTTATAAAACATATCGAGTTGGCGCAACTCATTTATTCGATTTTTCATAATAGTATTCTATGTATTTAAGATCTTAGAAAAATTACCTCCTTCACAGACACATATGCACTAGCGTTCAAAATTTCTACATGTTTCTACCACATTACCACATTTGACAAATATTATTGTAACTTAACAAAACCTGCATGAAAATTAGTAATTCTAAAGTATTTGCAGTTCTAAGTCATTTTTCGAGCAGCATTACAACGTTTTCCGTAAAAATAAGGATGAATTGTACAATTTGCTGGGGTGTTTTAATCAGGTGACCGTGTAGAATTTTTGAACGCGAAATTCTAATACCTAGTATCACCCGCATTTGCCTTTATTACAGCCACAACTCTTGATGGCATACTTACGATTAATGATTGACATGGATTTTTATGGATATTTTTTCATGCTGCATCCACCTTTTTCGACAATTCATGCATACTATTGGGTGGTTCCGGGTGCTCTCCAAGTCGGTGTTTGATCAGACATCAGAAGTACCCAATTGGGTTCAAGTCAGGCGATTGAGATGGCCATTTCATGTTGTGTATCCCCGTAAAAGCTAGCCAATTCTTTGTGATCCTGGAAGTATGCTCGGCTTTGTTGTCTTATTGAAATAAAATGTCGTTTCTGGCGTTGGAAAGTAGCATATTCGCCCTTTCTTCGACGGTTGGAACCAAACAAGTGATCAGAATCCCAATTAACTGCTCTGAATCCATCCCACCGACATCAACCCAAGACATACAGCCCCAAATCATCACGCTACCACTCCCAAATTTTAGCGTCTCTTGGGCCACTTCTGGTGGATGGCTTTCTGGCTCTTTAGATCAGACATATCTGATCCCATCGCTATTAAGCCTGTTGATCTTAGTTTTATCCGACCAAATTATTTTTTTCAAATCTTCTAGAGTCCAGTTTTCGTGTTCTAAGGCCCACTTTTATCGGACTCTCTTGTGCGCCTTCGACAGCTTTGGTTTTTTCACTCTTTTGACTGCCCTCAGACCCTTCTCTTTCAAAGCGCGCCTCACTAGAAGAGGACAAAATTTATATTCTCTCTCTAGATTGATAGTTCTTGCTGCTTCCACTGCTGTTTTTATCCCACCATTAACCACCAAATAAGCCTGAGCTCGTTTGTCTCGAGACGTTAATTTGCCAAGTCGTCCACGCATGGGCGGTGATGTATAATCTAGTAACTTGCTGTAATATTTAGCCACCTTTGATTTACCATAACATACAATTTTTGATATTTCTTCTACTATTTTAGCCTCATCGAGTAGGGTAGTGATGGAGGATATTTGGTCTTGTGAAAGCTTTCTCATCGTGAAATAATCTGAAATTTTTGATTTTAAATCGTTTATGACAACTACAAATGATTTCTAGCTACTTATATAGACGATAGAGTTAAATTTTCTAGCTCAATTGTGCCTCAATGCAGGCTCTGCGTCATGATGAAATGATGCATTTAGAAATTCTACAGAGTCACCTGATGCACACCCCCTAGCAAATTGATTGTACAATTCATCCTTGTTTTTGTGGAAAAAATTATCTTGCTGCTCGAAAAATTACTCAGAACTGCTTAGAATTTGGAATTATTAATTTCCATGAAGGTTTTGTTAAGTTACAGTAAGATTTATCCAATGCGGTAGAAACATAAAGAATTTTTGAACGCTAGTGTATATTCCTCAGCATAATTCAATTTTATCAACTGTTATACTATAATTCATCACTTATTTTGTTTAATTTTGCACCCGCAAATTTAGAGAATCTTCAAAATAATCTCGAATGACCATCCGTTGATCTAAAGTTTTTTTTTTTAAAATCATTTTAATGTGTATGCAGCCTAAAGGCTATGACACATTAGCAATGTTTATACACATGGAATGATTCAACTTGACAGTAGGTACACTTATGCCTCAGTTTCCATTTGTAGATGCCACTGCGAAGTATGTTCGCTTTTTCTTCACCAACAGTCTCCCCTCATCCGTGAACACCCATCCAAGGAATTTACAAACCCTGGATTAACCAGACATACCTCCATCATCCTGTACACATCTATCGCGAGATTGTGGAAGGATCTGTTGGATTCGAACCAAACATCTCCTGTCTCAAGTGGGGTAGGTGTTAGAATTTGAATAAAGATCCAGTGATTAAATAGTTATATCACAGGATATGGTATAATTCAAATATAAATATAACTTCGTATATGGATAAAAATGATGGTATATAAATTTCTTAATTATTAAAACTATGGGAATTCTATCTTACTATATACAAATTCGTAGGTACGAATTACTAGTAATTGATAGAGTATTTCAATGATAAGAACACATAGGTGTTATGAGTACTGCTGACAACACGGTTCTGCTTGACAATTCAAGATATATACTTGTTGTTACAAGGTGTCTTCCAAATTACGGCCAGATAGCACATAAAATGACGAATTTTACACATATACCTAAGGACACATTTCCTAAGAATTGATTCTCCATGTTTTATTGTTCCATCTCGCACAGAGGAATATAACAAGCAAGGGGTTATATTCCAACAGTAGGTGCTCAGTGTTATGAATCGAAATTGTACGAAGCCCGAAGGCAGTAGAGGTTCAGCTCGAGGAAGTCGGAGAACTGTGAATTGACGAGTAGATTATCTCAAGGGGGTTCAAGTTAGGAGTTTAAATTTATAAG
>JAHYSP010008389.1:13419-24064 GCA_019455505.1 Pleochaeta shiraiana | reverse complement strand
CATGAGTCACAGAATAGGGATCGAACACAAGGTATGTGTATAAGTAGAAAAGATATCTAGTTGAATAGAAGATAGATAGAAAAAATATGCAATACATGTTACTCAATATATCCCCAAAAGTCTCATAGCTGCCGAAGTCTGTAAAGTTATATGAATTTTTATGTCACGTGAAATTGAAATATAAATTTATTCAGTTCCCATTAAACCATATAGAAATTGATATTACTGCCTCCCAAGACATTTAGTGAGACAATCTGCTAGTTGGTTTTTTGTATCAATATAATAAATAATGATTCTAGCATCTACAACCAACTCTCTCACATAATGAGCGGCTACATCAATATGCTTCGTTTTTGCATGAAAAACTGGGCTTTTTGTTAATTCTATAGTAGCTTTATTATCGCAATAGATTTGAAGACATTCCGGCTTCTCGGTATAATCTACTTCGTACAGTAATCCCGCTATCCATGCAGCTTCCTTTGCACTGTACATTAGTGCTAGGTATTCCGCTTCGGTAGTTGATGTCAAAACAATTCTTAGCAACTTTGATGCCCATGTAACTGGTGAGCCAGCAAATGTCCAAAGTGAGCCTGTCGTAGATTTTTGGGATGGATGCCCAGCAAAATCTGCATCCGAATATCCTAAGGGCAGTGGACGTGTTTTCATTTTGTTAGACATGTTACCTGAATAAACCAACCGCTGGGTCATTGTATTACATGAGTACTTTAATAAATGCATTGCAGCAACCATATATCTGATAGCAGGACCACATGCACTTTGAGCGAATCTATTCGTTGTAAAACAATTTTGAGGTCTTGTGCCTCTAACCAGCCAATTCAACTCCCCTAGTAATGTTTGATACTCGTTTACACTCGCTTCTGCCTCAGGTAATTCTGTATCCTTAGGCATTAAACTTTCAGGATTAGAAGCAGGCGCACATGATCGACTAAATTCAGAATCCTCTAAACCATACGTAGTCATTTAATTTCTGATATAGTGTTCCTGATCTAAAGTGATAGTTTTATTCTTTCGATCTCGATTAATGCTGAGGCTTAAGATCAGCGTAACTTTTTCGATATCCCTGACTTTGAAGTTAGATTGTAGATATGTCTTTAACTTCTTGATTCGTTGTCTACTTTTCGAGAATATAAGAAGGTCATCCACATATACAGCTACTATTAATTCTTTATCGTCGCTTACAAAAACACAAGTATCGGCTAAAATTGGAAACAATCCAAATTCTTTAAATACTTTCGAAATGCATTTATTACAAACTCGACCAGATTGCTTTAATCCTTCTAGTGCTCGATTAAACTTTAGTACCTTTCCTTCCGGTACTTCTACACCTTCTATTCCTGATAGGTATATGTCATCTTCCAATGTTCCTTGAGTATATGCTGAAGTAAAATCCATCTGCTCTATCTCAAGATCCAAGAATGCTGACATTGCTATTAAAGCCCGTAGAGTTTCTAGACGCACAACCCCCGAAAATATTTCAAAGAAATCAATGCCTTTGCATTGGCTAAACCCTCTCACCACTAACCGGGCCTTATATTTATCTATTTGGCCATTTTTAAGCCTTTTAATTTTAAACATCCATTTCGTGCTCACAAAATTTGCACTTGCCGGTTTTTTCACTATACTCCAGGTATCATTTGACATTAGTAATTCTAGGATGTTCTGTATAGCCTCCCGCCATTTTCTATCATGAGATGCCTAGATATAAGATCTGGGCGTTAATTCTATGACTGGCTTTTGCGCAGCCAATGCAATTTTAGCGTGCTCTTGTAGCCCAAGCTCCTCGATGAGTCTTCTTGGTCGATTTCGTACACGTTGCGGTCTGTCTGGTTTGATATTGATATTTTGATTTTCCCGTGACTTTTCATCTGCTTCTGAGCTTGAGCTATTTTTGGATCCCGTTGTTTTCAATTTCAGAACTGACTGATGAGTCAAGGTTACAAAGATTAAGTATATCCACCTGCTCCTCCTGAGACGTGAGAGCTTTCGGTTATTGTTCCAGTTCTTGGATCCAAAATACGATATTGCCTATTTTTCCTTCGATAACCAACGAATATTCCTCTCTTAGCGTTCAGATCGAGCTTGTCGCGATTCTTTTTGTTGACATGAACATATGCCACGCATCCAAATACCTTAAAATGCTCGACATTTGGTCGTTGACCATTTCATATTTCTCTAGGTGACTTTCCTATGTTAACAGACGGTATGATGTTCCTTAAGTAACATGCTGTTGCCATTGCTTCTGTCCACAGGCGTTTGGGTAGAGCTGCACCTGCTAACATTGAACGAGCCTTTGTCACTAATGTTCTATTCAGGCGCTCTGCTCCGGTGTATCTGCTGTCGTGAGTTCATGTATGATTCCCATGGCTTTGGCAATTTTCTTAAACTCAGGGGCTACATCTGATCGAATCTTTATCAACTTTTCTCCAGACTCAAGCTCAACCTCTTGTTTCCAATCCAATAATTTTTCTGCTACATCGGATTTGTANATGCTGGATTTCTTGGAGCTCCACGATTCTGACGTTGTACTGATTTGGTGAGATCGCATATGTTACAATCTGACAGGGTTTTTGTTCGCAAACATGGCATACCATCAACCGCTTGATGTAATATATTCAGTTTTTCTTGTCCGAGATGTCCTAGACGACGGTGCCACAACAGAGCCTCTGTTAAGTCCAATGCACAACTGTTGAGGTATAATGCTTTAGTCACGTGGATAAAATGGTAGATTAGGATCGGCACATCACTTGGACAACCTATCGAACCGATTATCAACAACCTAGATAAGACAACGTAAATAGTTCGTATATAAGAAGCTGGGTGGTTGCTCAGTGCTTCCCCAGCTTCGCAATTTGTAAATTATAAATACTACTCTATTTACTCAAGGTTTTATTCCTCATTAGTTGACTCGTCTTTATTTATTTCATTCATATAGTTATTACCTGTGCCTACGAATATATTCATAATTATATTTACTAGATTGTCATCATCACAGCCTCCTGTGATGCGGATTGTGCTATTAAGGCCGAATCCTTTGATTTCTGTGCCTTCAAAACCCGTGTGTCACCTATTTTGGGACCTTTTGCGACCACCTTAGTACCTCGACTTATGGTAAATATATTAGTTCCTAAACTAATTGATGATCCGGCGGACTTGAGCTTTCCAGGAGAGAGCAGGTTCGGATGTAGCTCCGGAATATGAAGAACTCCTTCAAATATCGTATACTGACCGTTACTAGGACAAGTTACTTTGCCTCTTCCTATGACACTTAATTTGACGTCGGTTTTCGCTGTTCCAATAGTTGAATTAAAATCTTTGTATTCAACAAAGATACTCTTATCATGTGTCATGTGACTGGTAGCTCCAGAATCAACACACCAATCATTGCTACCAATATAAACATTTCGGTAAGCTTTCCAAGCAATGCCGACTGACTCTGGTTTTGTATCTTGACCCTTTTTCTGTTTTTGCTATTCATCCTGCTTTCTTTTCTTACAGTCTGGTTTGATGTGCCCAACTTTTCCACAATGGTAACACTTTCGTTTATCCCTTTTCTTAGTATCATTCAATAATTGATGGTATGCCTGAAACGCAACTTGTGTATTATCTATGTTTGTTTTGAACTCTGCTTGTCGCAGTTTTTCGACTATCTGGGCAAATGTGTACTCGCTCGCTACTATTCGGAGGGTTTCGACGGTTGTTCGGTACTTCTCATGATAGCATCTTAGCAAAACATCATTTTTCGACAGCTCTGTGGGTCTATCGTCTTTCGAGATGCCGCTCATCTGTGCCTGCAACTGAGACAACATTGCTGCCACATCATCTACGCGTTTGGAAGGATCTGGTGAACAAAACTGTTGTTGAAGGGTCGAAAGAGTTCCCTTACTCGAGCCTCCATTTACTTCTTCCAGCTTTGTTAAAATCTCACCGGGTGTTCTCAGACCAAGTAAATAGGTCCGCTGACTTCCAGCTGCGGCTTTCAAAACAACTGCAATTCTCGCCGATTTTGTTTTGAGTTCGTTGATGGCACCCGTAAGTATCTCTGCCTTCGCGAACTCTCCCCACCCCTATGATTCGAGATAATCATCAATAATATCTCGCCATTCCATGTAGTTAGAGGGTGACCATCTCAGACCGTTAACGCTTTGAGCTGCAAAATCTCCTGAATCTTCCATTTTTATCTTGTTAAGCCTCGTTAACTTTTCGCAGAATAACAATAGAAAACGATAGCTTATTCAAATTTCTCGAAGTAAGCTAATGATCAAAAATCTTGTATGCACAGTGAGCGATTCCGGGCTCATAAGTATTGAATAAATGAACCTGTAAAAGTGAAGATCATTGAAATTGTGTTGTCTTGTCTTTTAGTTGTGACGGAGAGCATCTTATATACATGAAACATCACATAGTTATTATTTATGGAAAGTACAAAAAATAATTAATCAAATGCAAAGTAGTTGAAATTCGATATTCTAATCGCGTCAAACTTTCTCATTGCCAACTTTACCCATCGCCAACTTTATCATTGTAGTTCTAATCAAGTATATTGATTTCCTGAATTATATGGATTCAACATTTTTTGTCGTTTTAATTAGTCTTTACGGTTTACTTAAACGTGAGTTGTTTTTTCTTTTTCTTTGGATTACCTAAATGACGTAGTCAAAATTGACTACTGTTTTGACAACTAAAACTTCTCTTATTGTTACAAAATTTGCTTGTTTATTACAGATGGTAAGAAGAATTAGAAAAGGACGTTAACATGTTGACAGATAGTACCAATTCACGTAAACGCTACCACGCCACCACGTTGCCCGATAATTTTTTACGTCCTCAGTTTCGAACTTGTCAAACGATTCCTGATTCTTTCTCAAATATAGTTCTTACATGTTAGTAATTACCCGAATTCAAGCTTACAAAATATCTTGGATTGGAAAAAATTTAACACTAATAAAACGTTACTAGTTAGATGAGCTACATCAAGATTGAATAGGGATTGTTTTAGCACTTCGGCGTCAATTAGAATATGGCCTGAGAAATTCTTCAAGTGAAGATTGTATTTTGATTGTACTGCTGAAGTTAAGCTAACTATTATAGCTGAGAACAATAGAACGCTAAGGAGCTAGTCAGATACTTACCTCTCATCGATATTTAAGCAATGGTATCATGCATTTACAGAGACGAATTACTAGTTTCAAGAAGAGATCTCAGCGTTTCTTACTAGGATTTAGATTTTGATTTCAAGCCAGATCTTAGTACTGTGTTAATCCCATGCCAGTTAGCAAGACTTGCCCTGGACATACGATGAATTATCTTATTCTTAACATATCAAGTCATCTTTGTTAGCCAATCAATATATCTGGACCAATTAACATCAATTATTGGTACTAAGAAACACTGACAAATCAAAACTAACAATTCTGATTTTCTGATGAGATACTGGGACCTTCAGGTACCGAATACGTTTAAAAGTTATCGATTATCATCATCAACACGACCAGAATTTGTCTTAATGAAATAGGTTCTGACAGGATATTACCCGCCACCTGGAGAGGCTCATTCGTATTGAAACTTGGGATTACACATTATTTGTTCCCCAAAAATTCTCCGGCTAAACTCTCTAACTTTTTTCATTTTCTCTGGATTAATTAAGTTTGGGAATAGAATGAGATATGGGACAAACAGAGGGACCGATGTCTTTTAATTAACCTATTTCTCACTCATTCGGTCGGGCCAGGTCGTGCGAAGTTTGGATTTTTTTGTTTTTTTTCGACTACCTAGGGCAAGTTTCAAATTAACCGACGGGGCGGACGGACTTTTATCGCGACTTAGGGCTTAACTCTGTATAACTTATCCTGCCTAATTTATAAATAAGTGGAGTATTAGATGAGTTAATATGACTCATATTTGTCAATTTACTCCAATCAAGTCCCAGGGGTTTTTTTTTAGCTCATCTCTCTCTAAATCAACCCTCCGTCTAAAATCAGAACTTTCGCTAAGTCTCCGACATGGAAACATCAGATTTAAAAAAAACCTGGGGTGACACGACACATGCTTGAGACTTTTTCTTACATCTTGAACTTAGTACTCTCTCATTCATCAAACAAGGATTGGGAGATTAGAAGATGATGGGACACAAACATAGCCCGTTATATAATTCGTGATATAGTAATGGGATATAATTATGATCAATTGAATGATACTGGATTCGAGTCAGTCAACAACTTTTATGGTTTCTCTAATAAACAGGACTGACTGATGGTACTGAGACGATGGCAAAGGAAAAATATATATAGTGAATTATTCCCCAACCAAATTTTTCTTCTTCAACTTACGCTCTTTATCAAATACTACCGTATACTTTCGTTTTTCTCATTTATGTTTCATTCAAGTAACTTACCGTCTTACGGACTTACTGTGCCTTCGCTTTTAGTCTAGTCATCTCATTCTTTTTTTTTTTGTTTTTTTGTTTTTGTTTGAATTGCGATCTTGGAATTTTCAATCGTTTTTTTTTTCCTTATCAAAACCCTGTATTGACAACAGAAATCATCTGTTTCTATCCGATCCTTGCTTACACTCTCTTTTTATATCCAAGCGCCATATTCAAACTTGTTTGCTAAAATAGTACGAGGACGAGAGCAACAACGAGTTATTTCTGACAGAGAGAAAAGGAATCCAAATTTCCTTCGCTCAAATAAAATAAACCAAAAAAATAAAAACACGACAGAGAAAATCTTTCTTTTTTATTTTCTTCTTTGTCTCCTATCGTTTTTTCTTTTTCATATCGAATTCTCACCAAAGTCGCTAGAACGACTCCATTATCATGGGAAGGCTAATTAAAAATCACTGGGCTCGGCTTATTGTATTCACAGCTGGAATTTGTAAGTCATTAAGAAACCCAAGCAAATCTCTCATTTGGGGACCAAATTTAACGGTGAACATGTAACAGATCAAGTAGCCGCATCAATATCAGGATTTATCTGGCCTAAAATTTTCTTTGACTTCCTCACGCGAGAATTAGATGCGGCGATTGCGCCTTTACCGTATCTTCAGGTCATCAATCTCATTTTTGGCTTAATAGTATGCGCATGGGAATGGCCTTTATGCCTTCTAGCTGGATCAGCTATGCATCGAAGTATTGAAGCCCGTCTTGTTTTTTTACCTCTTACCATTTTATCATCAGCACTACTATACCAAGCCACCAATCCAGCTATCTATTATACAGTTGGTATTCTAGTCTATTTCTGGGCCTACAGTGAAGGAGAGGTAAAGTTCAATCTATTGCATTTTTACATGCATTATTCCTTCTAAACGTGCTAAATTTACAATAGGTTGTTGCAGCAGAACCATGGACTCTGCCCTCAAAATCTTCACAGAAAGGAGAAGTTTAAGAGCATAAACTATTAAAAAAAATTTAAGGGATAAGACTATTTGTCAGTCGAAAAAAGCCACAGTGGCTGAATGACTATCGCAACCAATATTATCTATCCAAACTCCTATAAATAGAGTCTATCACACTTGGCTAAAGAATCATGCAACGATACTCGATCAGCTGCCATCTTGTAGGGATATTTAGGACTATGATCATGTGATTATAATTACAAGATCAAACATAACAACACATGAGTAAGACGAGACGTTTTTTACCTTCGAGTATGATTCGCCGCCAGATCTGCTAATTGTAATGAGGCCAACTCAGTATCTGAGGTCTTTTTTTTATATAAATTTGTATATAAATTTTCATATATATTTTGGGATATATATATTTATACACTAACATGCATGTACTTCCAAATAGTTTTTGGATGTAGCCACGTGCATGTGTACGACTAAGTTCGGAATCAACAATGATCGGAAAATCTAAAAAAATCGGTCTGAACAAGGGGCTTTGGTGACGAGGGTCGCCTGTTTACGTAAGCAAACGCCCGGTTCTGCTTGTGAATAATAATTATCTTAGAAAAATATAATAAATCATCGCAAGTAACCACAAATTTCTGTTGTTTTTATTTTCATTAATTTGCTTGTACTGGAGACCGATCAAGGTGGTTTTATCTCAATATCGTATTGGGTGTTAGGGCTAAAAATGGGGCTGAGTGATTCATAACCTGTTAAATTCTATAAACTTTCACATTTTCAGAAGCATCTAAACTCAACTCTACCAATATTACACAAGTCAAAAATTGTAAACTGTCTCTCCAAAAACATCACCTCTTCTGACTGGATCGCCAGAATCTGACACCAGTCACAATCCAAAGTCTTTTAAGGGCATGGTTTCACATTTAAAGCCATTAATAAGAGCACGAATTTTAAAGTATAAGAGGGTTTAAAATATTTCTAATCCCAAAACTGTGTCGGACAAAGATAATCTATTTCGTCCATAGTTTTTGAGGGAAATTCGAGTTGATGAACTCCAGTCAAGCTATAAGACTTGTGCAGTAATTATTGATTTACTAACTCCCACCACGAAACTTGAATAAGCATGTTATTCATAGGGCTCGCTACCCAACAGGTTATTGGCGGTATATCTCTCAGCGTAAGCTTTCGTTTTACGAAGAAAATAAGGAACAAAATTTACCCGTTCGTTCTCATTTAAGTTGAAATTACTGAGTTATGGAGTTAATTTATTTGAATTGAAGGATATCGAAATACTTGAGGTCAACACACACGCATGTGAAAAAATAGGAATTTTATTCATCTTACCTAAAAAGCAACCAAAATTTCAAACTGGTAAATAGTATGGCGAGAACTCTGTTTTCTTCAGATAGGTTTGAAGGAATTGCTTGATGTTTTGGTGTACCTTTCTTCAAGCAAAAAATTGCTTTTTATTTATTCTGGAGAAACAATTGGGAAAATTCGATTCGGCGACATGATGTCAATACATCTATCTTACTTCTAATTCAGTCTACAAAAAGATTCCTAATTTTTTGTTATCGAAAACTGGGGCTCTTTATCACATATATTGTTGCACTGCAACATAAATGCTGCCTAAAACAGGGATTGAACTGACGTTCTGGAACCCTGAGACTTTCTATCAAATTGATCAAATCTGATCTAAAATCCTGATATGCTAGATAAATGATATCAAAATTTCCTAAAAGTAATTAAAGTTATAAGATTAAATCAAGAAGTTAGAATAAAGTTAAATATCAGTTAGATTCATGGATTCTAGAAAAGACTGCTAGAAGCCCAATATATCGCTGGTCTACCGCACCTCCGACGAACTGGAAGCCAGAGGAGGTGAATTTGAACAGAAATAGATCCCAGGTTNCTATGAAATATTAGCCCGAATATGGTAACTAACTACCTGTGGTCTTTGATACTTGGCTGTTGATATATCTTTAATCCCCATTTCAAGTGTCATAGACGAGTGGTATGATAACGCCGCGCAGTTTGAGAATGAAGCCGGATATATTAAAAGCTATGTCCTATCTATGAATCCATGAACTTGTTGTAAAAATGTGAAAGTTTAGCAGAAATTTAGATGAGTTTGTGTGATTGCGTAAAATTAGTTTGATTTGATTCCTCGGATTTGATGCATTTGCATCGCGACCGCTATTATTGAAGCGACCGAGGGAGTAACCGTTAAATAATGATTACAGGTACATTTTTTAACTACCGATAACCCAGTAATACTCTTTTTATTCCAGTTGTTAGAAATCAATAAAATCAAAGCGAACTTGAAAACATATTAAGTTTTTTCGGATTTTAACATATTTTTTTTGAACCCTGAAGTTTCTTAGCGGGAAGGTTAGTGCACGAGCGTTGCTGAACTTGGAATAGTGTGTCTGATCAGAAAAAGTAAATATTCTCTATATTTGAGCAGGGGTAGACCTAATAAATTTACTTCAGACTTTAAAACTTACGATTTGTATGACGCTAACCCAGACTATATATACCTATACTCGACCAAGCTTTGGACTATCTACCGCATCATGTTCATTATGGAGTCAAGAGATTGGGAATATGCTATTTATGCATTCAGATATTGTGCGTCAATGGAGTCACTTACCCGGCTCCCTTTAAATTTTCCCTTCAATTACTCACCACCAACTATGTTTTTACAGAATAAATGTGCCCACAAACTCAGGGTTTTTTACATGGGACTAAGGTAAGCTTGATAATGCTCTCTCTTCAAGGATTGAGTGTCATTCAAATTTTGGAAATTATTCAATGAAATTTGATGAAATTTTTTATATTTACAGATGGAACGAGGTGTCTAGAATTGACTGGATTTTTTGTGCCACTTCAAGGATAATGTTGCATCTCGGAACAAAAATTTAAGCTGGGCGTAAACATTATCGGTGATGCAGAGTACCCTATAACCATAATGTTTCAATCGACGCTTTCTGGATTTTGAATAACAACCAGCCCTAAATGAGCTCCTGTCATGCCCGTAAGTACGTATAAATGTACGTTTATTTTCGCCAGACTTAATCAGGGTCTTAGCAGGGTATATATATGTAATTTCAGATAAAAGACGTTATTAGAATAGCAGTAACTTTTATTCCTCACTTGACTCATATCTGGGTTTTGTAGGGAATAAACATAATCCTCATTATTAAGCAAGACTCCAAATTTATCCTACTAAGGGGGTATCATGCAAATTTATTAACTCAGGCGAAAGGAAGAAAGT